>JAGTTL010000599.1:0-17500 GCA_036851935.1 Coregonus suidteri | reverse complement strand
TTCAGTTAGCGCCAGCCGTTTTCAAAGTCTGACATCTAAAACAGGATTCAGTTAGCGCCAGACGTTTTCAAAGTCTGACATCTAAACAGATTGAGTTAGCGCCAGCCGTTTTCAAAGTCTGACATCTAAAAACAGGATTGAGTTAGCGCCAGCCGTTTTCAAAGTCTGACATCTAAAAAGAGTCGTTAGCACCAGCCGTTTTCAAGTCTGACATCTAAAACAGGATGAGTTAGGCCAGACGTTTTTCAAAGTCTGACATCTAAAACAGGACTCAGTTAGCGCCAGAAGTTTCAAAGTCTGACATCTTAAAAGATTAAGTTAGCGCCAGCCGTTTTCAAAGTCTGACATCTAAAACAGGATTCAGTTAGCGCCAGCCGTTTTTACATCAAGACAATAGAGTTTTGATCAGCCAGGGAAATAAAAGAGTTTTAAAACATGGTAGCTCACCATTTTATTTAGAAGATGGAGAACAAGCTATAGGATGAAAAATACCTGAGTTTTGGCAGGTACAAGCCGACTAGAGCTTAACTAACGCTACCTACAGTAGCAAAATCGAGACTTGGAGTCACCAGCATATGACAAGATTCGGTAACAGTCACTGCAGCCTAAAATCAATTTAAATAAACGTCCCATTTTTCATTTTCTCCTGTCTATACAGAAAGAAATACGAATATTAAAAATACTTCACCAGATAAAGTTGTCTTCAGTAAAATGTGAATGTTGAGACAAGAAGAAGAGGGGGGGGGATGATATTCTTGCACATTCCATTGTTTATTGGTTGAATTGTTTGCCGTTGTTTACAAACCATTGTGAATGATAATACTCAAAAATGTATGTGGACCCCCTTCAAATAGTGGATTCGGCTATATCAGCCCACACGTTGCTGACAGGTGTATAAAAATCGAGCACTACAGCCGAGCAATCTCCATAGACCGAACATTGGCAGAAGAATGGCCTTACTGAAGAGCTCATTGACTTTCGACGTGGCACAGTCATACGATGCCACCTTTTCCAACGTCCCAGTTCGTCAAATTTCTGCCCTGGTAAGCTGCCCCGTCAAACTGTAAGTGCTGTGAAGTGGAAACGTCTAGGGGCAAACAACGGCTCCGCCGCGAAGTGGTAGGCTCACACAAGCTCACAGACCGCTGAGTGCTTAAAGCGCGCAACAATCGTCCTGTCCTCAGTTGCAACACTCACTACGAACTTTTACACCACTCCAGCCGACGCTTGGCATTGCACATGGTGATCTAAGGCTGTGTGCGGCTGCTGGCCATGGAAACCGATTTCATGAAGCTCCCCGACTAACAATTCTCGTGCTGACGTTGCTTTCCAGAGGCAGTTTGGAACTCGGTAGTGAGTGTTGCAACCGAGGACAGACGATTTCTACGCTCTTCAGCACTCGGCGGTCCCGTTCTGTGAGCTTGTGTGGCCGACCCACTTCACGGCTGAGCCGTTGTTGCTCCTAGACGTTTTCCACTTCACAATAACAGCACTTACAGTTGACCGGGGAAGCTCTAGCAGGGCAGAATTTGACGAACTGACTTGATGAGAGGTGGCATCCCTATGACGGTGCCACGTTGAAAGTCACTGAGCTCTTCAGTAAGTCCATTCTACTGCCAATGTTTGTCTTATGGAGATTGCAAGGCTGTTTGCTCGATTTTATACACCTGTTGGTGTGGCTGAAATAGCCAAATCCACTAATTTGAAGGGGTTTCCACATCCTTTTGCATATACAGTGCATTCGGAAAGTATTCAAACCCTCTTACTTTTTCCACATGTTGTTACATTACAGCCTTATTCTAAATGGATTCAATTGTTTTTTTTTTCCCCTCATCATTCTACACACAATACCCCATAATGACAACGCAAAAACAGGTGACGCTACAAGCTTGGCACCACCTGTATTTGGGAGTTTCTCCCATGCTTCTCTGCAGATCCTCTCAAGCTCTGTCAGGTTGGATGGGGAGCGTTGCTGCACAGCTATTTTCAGGTCTCTCCAGAGATGTTCGATCGGCTTCAAGCCGGGCTCTGGCTGGGCCACTCAAGGACATTCAGAGACTTGTCCCGAAGCCACTCCCTGCGTTGTCTTGGCTCTGTGCTTAGGGTCGTTGTTCTGTTTGGAAGGCGGAACCCTTGCCCCAGTCTGAGGTCCTGAGCACTCTGGAGCAGGTTTTCATCAAGCATCTCTCTGTACTTTGCTCCGTTTCACCTTTTCCTCGATCCTGACTAGTCTCCCAGTCCCTGCCGCTGAAAAATATCCCCACAGCATGATGCTGCCACCAACATGCTTCACCGTAGGGATGGTGCCAGGTTTCCTCCAGACGTGACGCTTGGCATTCAGGCCAAAGAGTTCAATCTTGGTTTCATCAGACCAGAGAATCTTGTTTCTCATGGTCTGAGAGTCTTTAGGTGCCTTTTGGCAAACTCCAAGTGGGCTGTCATGTGCCTTTTACTGAGGAGTGGCTTCCGTCTGGCCACTCTACCATAAATAGGCCTGATTGGTGGAGTGCTGCAGAGATGGTTGTCCTTCTGGAAGTTTCTCCCTGAATCTCCACAGAGGAACTCTGGAGCTCTGTCGGAGTGACCATTGGGTTTCTTGGTCACCTCCCTGACCAAGGCCCTTCTCCCCTGATTGCCCAATTTGGCCGGGCGGCCAGCTCTAGGAAGAGCCTTGGTGGTTCCAAACTTCTTCCATTTAAGAATGAGGAGGCCACTGTGTTCTTGGGGTAAGTTCAATGCTGCAGACATTTTTTTTGTACCCCCCCCCCTTCCCCAGATCGGTGCCTCGACACAATCCTGTCTTGTAGCTTTAACGGACAATTCCTTCGACATGACTTGGTTTTTGCTCTGACATGCACTGCCAACTGTGGGACCTTATATAGACAGGTGTGGTGTGCCTTTCCAAATAATGGCCATCAAGTTGTAGAAACACCTCAGGATGATCAATGGAAACAGGATGCACCTGAACTCAATTTCGAGTCTCATAGCAAAGAATACTTATGTAAATAAGGTCTTTCTGTTTTTTAGTTTTAATACATTTTCAAACATTTCAAAAAAAACTGTTTTCGCTTTGTCACCCTTGATAACTCTCAGTTCGCCTGATAACTCAGTTAGCCTGATAACTCTCAGTTAGCCTGATAACCCAGTTAGCTTGATTACCCTCAGTTAGCCTGATAACTCTCAGTTAGCCTGATAACCAGTTAGCCTTGATAACTCAGTTAGCCTGATAACCTCAGTTAGCCTGATAACCTCAGTTAGCCTGATAACCCATGTTAGCCTGATAACTCTCAGTTTAGCCTGATAACTCTCAGCCTGATAACCCAGTTAGCCTGATTAACCTCAGTTAGCCTGATAACTCTCAGTTAGCCTGATAACCCAGTTTAGCCTGATAAACCCAGTTAGCCTGATAACTCTCAGTTAGCCTGATAACCCAGTTAGCCTGATAACCCAGTTAGCCTGATAACTCTCAGTTAGCCTGATAACTCTCAGTTAGCCTGATAACCCAGTTAGCCTGATAACTCTCAGTTAGCCTGATAACCCAGTTAGCTCAATGTGTGTATGTGGTGTGTGTGTTATACCCACCAGATCCATGACGTAATCATGACCGGCTAGCTCCGCCCACTGCCCATGCTCCTTCATCAGTATAGACCACCCCCTCCACGCCTCACACACTCCCCTACAGGAACACACACAGACACACTGGAGTGAATTTTAAACGTGCAACAATTAAATGTGTTATTATTGTACTTCCAACACGCTTTCAACATTTTCATATCCAGAGAATAGGATACCTGTGTAGTAGGGTGGTAGGATAGGATACCTGTGTAGTAGGATGGTAGGATAGGATACCTGTGTAGTAGGATGGTAGGATAGGATACCTGTGTAGCAGGATGGTAGGATAGGATACCTGTGTAGTAGGATGGTAGGATAGGATACCTGTGTAGCAGGATGGTAGGATAGGATATACTGTGTAGCAGGATGGTAGGATAGGATACCTGTGTAGTAGGATGGTAGGATAGGATACCTGTGTAGTAGGGTGGTAGGATAGGATACCTGTGTAGCAGGATGGTAGGATAGGATACCTGTGTAGCAGGGTGGTAGGATAGGATACCTGTGTAGCAGGATGGTAGGATAGGATACCTGTGTAGCAGGATGGTAGGATAGGATACCTGTGTAGTAGGATGGTAGGATAGGATACCTGTGTAGCAGGATGGTAGGATAGGATACCTGTGTAGTAGGATGGTAGGATAGGATACCTGTGTAGTAGGATGGTAGGATAGGATACCTGTGTAGCAGGATGGTAGGATAGGATACCTGTGTAGTAGGGTGGTAGGATAGGATACCTGTGTAGCAGGATGGTAGGATAGGATACCTGTGTAGTAGGATGGTAGGATAGGATACCTGTGTAGTAGGATGGTAGGATAGGATACCTGTGTAGCAGGATGGTAGGATAGGATACCTGTGTAGCAGGATGGTAGGATAGATAGGATACCTGTTGTAGTAGGATGGTAGGATAGGATACCTGTGTAGTAGGATGGTAGGATAGGATACCTGTGTAGTAGGATGGTAGGATAGGATACCTGTGTAGTAGGATGGTAGGATAGGATACCTGTGTAGTAGGATGGTAGGATAGGATACCTGTGTAGCAGGATGGTAGGATAGGATACCTGTGTAGTAGGGTGGTAGGATAGGATACCTGTGTAGTAGGATGGTAGGATAGGATACCTGTGTAGCAGGATGGTAGGATAGGATACCTGTGTAGCAGGATGGTAGGATAGGATACCTGTGTAGTAGGATGGTAGGATAGGATACCTGTGTAGTAGGATGGTAGGATAGGATACCTGTGTAGTAGGATGGTAGGATAGGATACCTGTGTAGTAGGATGGTAGGATAGGATACCTGTGTAGTAGGGTGGTAGGATAGGATACCTGTGTAGCAGGATGGTAGGATAGGATACCTGTGTAGTAGGATGGTAGGATAGGATACCTGTGTAGCAGGATGGTAGGATAGGATACCTGTGTAGCAGGATGGTAGGATAGGATACCTGTGTAGCAGGATGGTAGGATAGGATACCTGTGTAGTAGGATGGTAGGATAGGATACCTGTGTAGCAGGATGGTAGGATAGGATACCTGTGTAGCAGGGTGGTAGGATAGGATACCTGTGTAGTAGGATGGATAGGATAGGATACCTGTGTAGTAGGAATGGTAGGATAGGATACCTGTGTAGCAGGATGGTAGGATAGGATACCTGTGTAGTAGGATGGTAGGATAGGATACCTGTGTAGCGGGATGGTAGGATAGGATACCTGTGTAGCAGGATGGTAGGATAGGATACCTGTGTAGTGGGATGGTAGGATAGGATACCTGTGTAGTAGGATGGTAGGATAGGAAACCTGTGTAGCAGGATGGTAGGGATAGGATACCTGTGAGTCAGTAATGTGTCAGCTCTAGGATAGGATACCTGTGTAGTGTAGTGTCAGGATAGGATACCTACCCTGTGTAGGATGGTAGGATAGGATACCTGTGTAGCAGGATGGTAGGATAGGATACCTCTGTTGAGTAGGATGGTATGATAGGATACCTGTGTAGCAGGTGGTAGGATAGGAAGCCTGTGTAGTAGGATGGTAGGATAGGATACCTGTGTAGTAGGGGGTAGGATAGGCATACCTGTGTAGTAGGATGGTAGGATAGGACACAAGTGTGTAGTAGGGGAAATGGTAGTCATAGGATACCTGGTAGTAGTGTGTAGGATAGGATACCTGTGTACAGATGGTAGGATAGGATACCTGTGTGTAGTAGGATGGTAGGATAGGATACCTTGTCAGTAGGATGGTAGGATAGGATACCTGTGTAGTAGGATGGTAGGATAGATCAACCTGTGTAGTGGATGGTAGGATAGGATACCTGTGTAGCAGGATGGTAGGATAGGATACCTGTGTAGTGGGATGGTAGGATAGGATAACTGTGTAGTCCTGGTAGGAAGGATACCTGTGGTAGTGTGATGGTAGGATAAGATACCTGTGTAGTCAGGTACTTCAAGGATGGTCTGTGACCACTGGTGCAGGAGTGTGCTGGGACACAGTAAGGATGTGTCCTGAGAAGACCTGGAGGGTGGGCAGGTCCTGGTAGGTGGATACTGTGTCTGTTTCCCTCTGTTTCTACTTGTGCAACTCGTAGTTGTGTGTAGACAGCCCTCTGATGTCATCAACTTACCTGTACAGTACCGTCATGATGGAGTCCCTGCAGCCCATGTGGTGTTGATTTCCTATTGGTGGTCCACGTCACCCAGAGTCTCCAGTAGGTGCGTGCATGCCTCCTGTGCGAAGCTCGTGTGGTCCGATAGGAGACCATGGTGTGTGGCTTTGGAGCAGTGAGGGGAACGTGCACCTCTGTACCTTCAGGCTCTGATCAGTCCCTACTTGTAGTAGGGGTGGTGTGAGTCGTTCATCCACCTAGGTGTGTGGCGTCCTATACAAGGTTGCGGAAAGGTGTGAGCTCCCCCTTAGCCCAGTTAAACAGGTGTTGTGGTAGCTGCTCTGGTAGGATAGGTGTGTGTGGAACATCAGCTCCCACAATACGCCATACCCTGACAGCGTGGCCTTCACTTTAGAGGATACGTGTGACCTTATTTCAGTAGGTGTGTTGTGTCCTTACTTCAGATAGGATAAAGTGTGTCTTACCCTTCAGTAGGTGTGTGTAGTCCCACAGTAGTGTGTGTGTGTGTTATTACCACTCAGTATAGTGTGTGTGTCCCTTAATTCAGTAGGTGTTGTGTGTGTCCTGAGCGTCAGTAGGTGTGTGTAATGTCCTTACTTCAGTAGGTGTGTTAACCCTGTAGGTGCTCCTTCAGTAGGTGTGTGTGGTCCTTACTTCAGTAGCGTGTGTGTGTGTGTCCTAAAGTACCTGTGTGTGTGTCCTGTAACTTCAGTAGGATGTGTGTAGTTAGGATGGTAGGTGGATACCTGTGTTCAGTAGGTGATGGTAGGATAGGATACCTGTGTAGGTGTGATGGTAGGATTACTTCAACCTGTGTGTGTGTGGATGGTAGGATAGGATGTGTTGTGTACTAGTAGGATGTAGGATAGGATACCTGTCTTCGTAGCAGTGGTGTAGGATCCTTACTGTGTAGTAGGTGTGTGGATAGGGATACCTAGTGTGTGTTAGGATCATTACTTCAGGATACCTGTGTAGTGTGATGTTACATAGGATACCTGTGTAGTTCAGTATGGTAGGTGTAGGATACCTGTGTAGTAGGGTGGTAGGTGTAGGATACTTCAGTAGGTTGTGTGTGTAGGATAGGAACCTGTGTAGTGTGATGGTAGGTAGGATACCTGTGTAGTCAGTTCAGTGGTGTGATGTGGATACCTGTGTAGTGGTGGTCCTTACTAGGAGTGTGTGTGTAGCAGGATGGTAGGTGTGATGTGTGTCCTTCAGTAGGGTGTGGTAGGATGTCCTTACTTCAGTAGGGTGTGTGTGATAGGATACCTGTCAGTAGTGTGTGGTAGTGTCCTTAAACCAGTGTGTAGTCAGTGATGGTAGTTAGGATACCTGTGTAGTCAGGGTGTGTGGATAGGATTACCTGTGTAGCAGGGTGGTAGGATAGGATACCTGTGTAGGTGGATGGTAGGATAGTGTACCTGTGTAGTAGGTGTGGATCCCTGTGTAGTAGGATGGTAGGTAGGATACCTGTGTAGTAGGATGTGTAGGATAGTCCTTACCTGTGTAGCAGGTGGGTAGGATAGGATACTGTGTAGTAGGATGGTAGTGTGGATACCTGTGTAGCAGGATGTGTGGATAGTCCTTACTGTGTAGCAGGTGTGTGTAGGTGTCCTACCTGTGTAGTAGGATGTAGTGTGTCCTTATGCAGGATAGGGATGTGTAGTAGGTGGTTCAGTAGGATGTGTGTGTGTCCTTACTTCAGGATAGGATACCTGTGTAGTCCTTCAGTAGGATAGGTGGGTGTCCTTACTGTAGGTTAGGGTGTGTGTGTGGTCCTGTTCAGTAGGGTGTGTTGTCAGGCAGTAGGTGTGTGTAGTGGATGGTAGGATAGGTGTGTGTGTAGTCCTTACTTCAGTAGGTGATGTGTGTGTAGTAGGTCAGTGGTGTGATAGGATACTGTGTAGTAGGATGTGTGGATAGGATACCTGTGTAGTCCTTCAGTGGTGGTAGGATAGTTATACCTTCAGTAGGTGGTGTGGATACCTCAGTAGGTGATGGTGTAGGATTACCTTCAGTAGGATGTGTGGATGGATACCTGTGTTCAGTAGGTGTGATAGTGTACCTGTGTTCAGTAGGATGGTAGTGTAGGATACCTGTGTAGTAGGATGGTAGTGTAGTGATACCTGTGTCAGTAGGTGTGTGTAAATAGTACCTCAGTAGGTGGGTGTGTTGTAGGATCAGATAGGTGTGTGTGTGTAGAGTAGTATGGTAGGTTGTGTGTGTGTCCTTCAGTAGGTGTGTGTGTGTGTCCCCTTCAGTAGGTGGTAGGTAGGATACCTTCAGTTCAGGTAGTGTGTGTGTGTCCTTCAGAGTAGGTGTTGGGTGGTAGGTGTGTGTCCTGTCCTTCAGTAGGTGTGTGGATGTGTCCTTCATAAGTAGTGTGTGTGTGTCCTTCAGTAGGTGTGTGTGTGTAGTAGGATGGTAGGTGTGTGATGTCCTTCAGTAGGTGTGTGTGTGTCCTTTCAGTAGGGATGTGTGTGTGTTCCTTCAGTAGGTGTGTGTGTGTGATACCTTCAAGTAGGTGTGTGTGTGTCCTTCATAGGTGTTTGTGTGTCCTTAATTCAGTAGGTGTGTGTGTAGTCCTTCAGTAGGATGGATACCTGTGTGTCAGGATGGTAGTAGTGTGTGTGTGTGTTACTTCAGTAGGTGTGTGGTGTCCTTCAGTAGGTGGTGGTGTGTCCTTACTTCAGTAGGTGTGTGTGTGTCCTTCAGTAGGTGTGTGTGTTGTCAGTACTTACTCAGTCAGTAGCAGTGTGGTGTGTTACTTCAGTAGGTGTGTGTGTGTTCAGTAGGTGTGTGTGTAGGATCCTTCAGTAGGTGGTGTGTGTTGTCCTTCAGTAGGTGTGTGTGTCCTTACTTCAGTAGGTGTGTGTGTAGGATCAGTAGGTGTGTGTGTGTCCTTCAGTAGGTGTGTGTGTGTTACTTCAGTAGGTGTGTGTGTCCCTTCAGTAGTATGTGTGGTGTGTCCTTAGTGTGGTGTGTGTCTTCAGTAGGTGGTGTTGTGTGTAGGTCAGTAGGTGTGTGTGTCCTTACTTCAGTAGGTGTGTGTGTGTTACTTCAGTAGTGTGTGGTGTGTGTCCTTCAGTAGGTGTGTGTGTGTCCTTCAGTAGGATGTGTGTGTGTCCTTCAGTAGGTGTAGTGTAGGTGTGTACTTCAGTAGGTGTGTGTGTTGTCCTTTACTTCAGTAGGTGTGTGTTGTGTGTCCTTCAGTAGGTGTGTGTGTGTTCCTTTTCAGTAGGTGTGTGTGTGTGTCCTTCAGTAGGTGTGTGTGTGTCCTTACTTCAGTAGGTGTGTGTGTGCTTCAGTAGGTGTGTGTGTCCTTACTTCAGTAGGTGTGTGTGTCTACCTTCAGTAGGTGTGTGTGTGTGGATACCTGTGTGTGTGCGTCCTTCAGTAGGTGTGTGTGTGTCCTTCAGTAGGTGTGTGTGTGTCCTTTACCTTCAGTAGGTGTGTGTGTGTCCCTTTTCAGTAGTGTGTGTGTCCTCCTTCAGTAGTTGTTGGTGTGTGTGTGTCCTTTACAGTAGTAGGTGTGTGTGTCCCTTCAGTAGGTGTGTGTGTGTCCTTCACTTCAGTAGGTGTGTGTGTCCTTCAGTAGGTGTGTGTGTGTCCTTACTCAGTAGGTGTGTGTGTGTCCTTCAGTAGGTGTGTGTGTGTGTCCTTCAAGTAGGTGTGTGTGTGTCCTGTTTCAGTAGGGTGTGTGTGTGTCCTTCAGTAGGTGTGTGTGTGTTCCTTACTTCAGTAGGTGTGTGTGTGTGTCGCTTCAGTAGTGTGTGTGTGTCCTCCTTCAGTAGGTGTGTGTGTGTCCTTCAGTTCCTATGTGTGTGTGTCCTTACTTCAGTAGTGTGGATGTGTGTCCTTTACTTCAGTAGGTGTGTGTGTCCCTACTTCAGTAGGTGTGTGTGTGTGTCCTCACTTCAGTAGGTGTGTGTGTGTCCTGTGTGTGTCCTTCAGTAGGTGTGTGTGTGTCCTTACTTCAGGTGTGTGTGTGTCCTTCAGTGTGTGTGTGTTTACTTCAGTAGGTGTGTGTGTCCTCCTTCAGTAGGTGTGTGTGTGTTGTCCTTACTTCAGTAGTGTGTGTGTGTGTCCTTCAGTAGTTTTGTGTGTTTACTTTCAGTAGGTGTTGTGTGTCCTTACTTTCAGTAGGTGTGTGTGTGTCCTTCAGTAGTGTAGGTGTGTGTTCCCTTCAGTAGGTGTGTGTGTGTCCTTACTTCAGTAGGTGTGTGTGTGTTCTTACTTCAGTAGGTGTGTGTGTCCTTCAGTAGGTGTGTGTGTGTCCTTACTTCAGTAGGTGTGTGTGTGTCCTTACTTCAGTAGGTGTGTGTGTGTTCTTACTTCAGTAGGTGTGTGTGTGTCCTTACTTCAGTAGGTGTGTGTGTGTCTTACTTCAGTAGGTGTGTGGTGTGTGTGTCCTTACTTCAGTAGGTGTGTGTGTGTCCTTCAGTAGGTGTCAGTAGGTGTGTGTGTGTCCTTACTTCAGTAGGTGTGTGTGTGTGTCCTTCAGTAGGTGTGTGTGTGTCCTTACTTCAGTAGGTGTGTGTGTGTGTCCTTCAGTAGGTGTGTGTGTGTCCTTCAGTAGGTGTGTGTGTGTCCTTCAGTAGGTGTGTGTGTCCTTCAGTAGGTGTGTGTGTGTCCTTCAGTGTGTGTGTGGTGTGTGTGTCCTCTTCAGTAGGTGTGTGTGTGTCCTTAGGTGTGTGTGTGTCTTCAGTAGGTGTGTGTGTGTCCTTCCTTCAGTAGGTGTGTGTGTGTCCTTACTTCAGTAGGTGTGTGTGTGTCTTACTTCAGTAGGTTCAGTGTGGTCCTCCTTCAGTAGTGTGTGTGTGTCCTTCAGTAGGTGTGTGTGTGTCCTTCAGTAGGTGTGTGTGTGTGTTACTTCAGTAGGTGTGTGTGTGTGCTTCAGTAGGTGTAGTGTGTGTGTGTCCTTCAGTAGGTGTGTGTGTGTGTCTTCAGTAGGTGTGTGTGTGTCCTTACTTCAGTAGGTGTGTGTGTTTCTTACTTCAGTAGGTGTGTGTGTGTGTCTTCAGTAGGTGTGTGTGTGTCCTTCAGTAGGTGTGTGTGTGTCCTTACTTCAGTAGGTGTGTGTGTGTTCTTCCTTCAGTAGGTGTGTGTGTGTGTCCTTCAGTAGGTGTGTGTGTGTCCTTCCTTCAGTAGGTGTGTGTGTGTCCTTACTTCAGTAGGTGTGTGTGTGTCCTTACTTCAGTAGGTGTGTGTGTGTCCTTACTTCAGTAGGTGTGTGTGTGTGTCCTTCAGTAGGTGTGTGTGTGTGTGTCCTTACTTCAGTAGGTGTGTGTGTGTGTCCTTACTTCAGTAGGTGTGTGTGTGTCCTTCAGTAGGTGTGTGTGTGTGTCCTTCAGTAGGTGTGTGTGTCCTTCAGTAGGTGTGTGTGTGTCCTTACTTCAGTAGGTGTGTGTGTGTCCTTACTTCAGTAGGTGTGTGTGTGTGTGTACCTTCAGTAGGTGTGTGTGTGTCCTTACTTCAGTAGGTGTGTGTGTGTCCTTACTTCAGTAGGTGTGTGTGTGTCCTTCAGTAGGTGTGTGTGTCCTTCAGTAGGTGTGTGTGTGTCCTTACTTCAGTAGGTGTGTGTGTGTGTGTCTTACTTCAGTAGGTGTGTGTGTGTCCTTCAGTAGGTGTGTGTGTGTGTCCTTCAGTAGGTGTGTGTGTGTGTCCTTACTTCAGTAGGTGTGTGTGTGTCCTTACTTCAGTAGGTGTGTGTGTGTCCTTACTTCAGTAGGTGTGTGTGTGTCCTTACTTCAGTAGGTGTGTGTGTGTCCTTACTTCAGTAGGTGTGTGTGTGTGTCCTTCAGTAGGTGTGTGTGTCCTTACTTCAGTAGGTGTGTGTGTCCTTCCTTCAGTAGGTGTGTGTGTGTGTCCTTACTTCAGTAGGTGTGTGTGTGTGTGTGTCCCTTCAGTAGGTGTGTGTGTGTAGGTGTGTGTGTGTGTACTTCAGTAGGTGTGTGTGTGTCCTTACTTCAGTAGGTGTGTGTGTGTGTCCTTCAGTAGGTGTGTGTGTGTCCTTACTTCAGTAGGTGTGTGTGTGTCCTTCAGTAGGTGTGTGTGTGTGTCCTTCAGTAGGTGTGTGTGTGTTACTTCAGTAGGTTGTGTGTGTTCAGTAGGTGTGTGTGTGTCCTTACTTCAGTAGGTGTGTGTGTGTCCTTACTTCAGTAGGTGTGTGTGTGTCCTTCAGTAGGTGTGTGTGTGTGTCCTTACTTCAGTAGGTGTGTGTGTGTCCCTTACTTCAGTAGGTGTGTGTGTGTCCTTCAGTAGGTGTGTGTGTGTCCTTCAGTAGGTGTGTGTGTGTTACTTCAGTAGGTGTGTGTTACTTCAGTAGGTGTGTGTGTGTCCTTACTTCAGTAGGTGTGTGTGTGTCCTTCAGTAGGTGTGTGTGTGTGTGTCCTTACTTCAGTAGGTGTCAGTAGTGTGTGTGTGTGTCCTTCAGTAGGTGTGTGTGTCCTTCAGTAGGTGTGTGTGTGTCCTTACTTCAGTAGGTGTGTGTGTGTCCTTCAGTAGGTGTGTGTGTGTCCTTCAGTAGGTGTGTGTGTCCTTACTTCAGTAGGTGTGTGTGTGTCTTACTTCAGTGGTGTGTGTGTGTCTTACTTCAGTAGGTGTGTGTGTGTCCTTACTTCAGTAGGTGTGTGTAGTGTGTGTGTCCTTCAGTAGGTGTGTGTGTGTCCTTCAGTAGGTGTGTGTGTGTGTGTTCTTACTTCAGTAGGTGTGTGTGTGTGTCCTTCAGTAGGTGTGTGTGTGTGGTGTGTGTCCTTACTTCAGTAGGTGTGTGTGTGTCCTTACTTCAGTAGGTGTGTGTGTCCTTCAGTAGGTGTGTGTGTGTTCAGTAGGTGTGTGTGTGTCCTTACTTCAGTAGGTGTGTGTGTCCTTCAGTAGGTGTGTGTGTGTCCTTACTTCAGTAGGTGTGTGTGTGTGTCCTTCAGTAGGTGTGTGTGTGTCCTTCAGTAGGTGTGTGTGTCCTTCAGTAGGTGTGTGTGTGTCCTTCAGTAGGTGTGTGTGTGTCCTTCAGTAGGTGTGTGTGTGTCCTTCAGTAGGTGTGTGTGTCCTTGCTTCAGTAGGTGTGTGTGTCCTTCAGTAGGTGTGTGTGTCCTTCAGTAGGTGTGTGTGTGTCCTTACTAGGTGTGTGTGTGTGTCCTTCAGTAGGTGTGTGTGTCCTTACTTCAGTAGGTGTGTGTGTGTCCTTCAGTAGGTGTGTGTGTCCTTACTTCAGTAGGTGTGTGTGTCCTTCAGTAGGTGTGTGTGTGTGTGTGTCCTTCAGTTCAGTAGGTGTGTGTGTGTGTGTGTGTCCTTCTTCAGTAGGTGTGTGTGTGTGTGTGTCTTACTTCAGTAGGTGTGTGTGTGTCCTTCAGTAGGTGTGTGTGTGTGTGTGTCCTTCAGTAGGTCAGTAGGTGTGTGTGTGTGTGTACTTCAGTAGGTGTGTGTGTGTGTGTGTCCTTACTTCAGTAGGTGTGTGTGTCCTTCAGTAGGTGTGTGTGTGTGTCTTCAGTAGGTGTGTGTGTGTCCTTACTTCAGTAGGTGTGTGTGTGTCCTTTCAGTAGGTGTGTGTGTCCTTACTTCAGTAGGTGTGTGTGTGTCCTTACTTCAGTAGGTGTGTGTGTGTCCTTACTTCAGTAGGTGTGTGTGTGTCCTTCAGTAGGTGTGTGTGTCCTTACTTCAGTAGGTGTGTGTGTGTGTACTTCAGTAGGTGTGTGTGTGTCCTTCAGTAGGTGTGTGTGTGTCCTTACTTCAGTAGGTGTGTGTGTGTCCTTACTTCAGTAGGTGTGTGTGTGTCCTTTCAGGTGTGTGTGTGTGTCCTTCAGTAGGTGTGTGTGTCCTTTCAGTAGGTGTGTGTGTGTCCTTACTTCAGTAGGTGTGTGTGTGTCCTTCAGTAGGTGTGTGTGTGTCCTTACTTCAGTAGGTGTGTGTGTTCTTACTTCAGTAGGTGTGTGTGTCCTTACTTCAGTAGGTGTGTGTGTGTCCTTACTTCAGTAGGTGTGTGTGTGTCCTTCAGTAGGTGTGTGTGTGTCTTACTTCAGGGTGTGTGTGTGTCCTTCAGTAGGTGGTGTGTGTGTTCCTTCAGTAGGTGTGTGTGTGTCCTTACTTCAGTAGGTGTGTGTGTGTCCTTCAGTAGGTGTGTGTGTGTCCTTACTTCAGTAGGTGTGTGTGTGTTCTACTTCAGTAGGTGTGTGTGTGTCCTTCAGTAGGTGTGTGTGTGTCCTTCAGTAGGTGTGTGTGTGTCCTTCACTTCAGTAGTGTGTGTGTGTCCTTCAGTAGGTGTGTGTGTCCTTCAGTAGGTGTGTGTGTGTCCTTACTTCAGTAGGTGTGTGTGTCCTTACTTCAGTAGGTGTGTGTGTGTGTCCTTCAGTAGGTGTGTGTGTGTCCTTCAGTAGGTGTGTGTGTGTCCTTACTTCAGTAGGTGTGTGTGTGTGTCCTTCAGTAGGTGTGTGTGTGTCCTTACTTCAGTAGGTGTGTGTGTGTCCTTACTTCAGTAGGTGTGTGTGTCCTTACTTCAGTAGGTGTGTGTGTGTCCTTCAGTAGGTGTGTGTGCTTACTTCAGTAGGTGTGTGTGTGTGTCCTTCAGTAGGTGTGTGTGTCCTTACTTCAGTAGGTGTGTGTGTGTCCTTACTTCAGTAGGTGTGTGTGTGTGTCCTTACTTCAGTAGGTGTGTGTGTGTCCTTCAGTAGGTGTGTGTGTTCCTTACTTCAGTAGGTGTGTGTGTGTCCTTCAGTAGGTGTGTGTGTGTCCTTACTTCAGTAGGTGTGTGTGTCCTTACTTCAGTAGGTGTGTGTGTGTCCTTACTTCAGTAGGTGTGTGTGCAGGCTGGTGGAGGGGGGGAAGCAGTAGGTGTGTGACACACCCCAGCAACAGCAGCCAGCCTCTCTTCTCTGCGTTGTTCATGGTTAGGGTTCCGCCACACCTGGTTGGCCAGCTTCAGAGCCAGGATCTCGTCTCGCAGGCCCTGTATTGGCCAGTCCTCTCTGGATGATGTAGTTCCCAAACAGGTTCTCCTGAGCCCCGTTCAGGTGGGGGTCGCCCAGTGAACCAGGATCTAGAACATAGAACCCTCATGCGTGTCTGGTAATACTTCCGACACACAGAACAGAACAGGATCCTTAAGACCCTAGAACACAGAGATATACAGAACCCTAACACTTAACAGGTTCTCCTGACAAAACAGAACGTGAGATATACAGAACCCAACACTTAAACACCTAGAACACAGAGATATACAGAACCCTAACACTTAAACACCTAGAACACAGAGATATACAGAACCCTAACACTTAAACACCTAGAACACAGAGATATACAGAACCCTAACACTTAAACACCTAGAACACAGAGATAGACAGAACCCTAACACTTAAACACCTAGAACACAGAGATAGACAGAACCCTAACACTTAAACACCTAGAACACAGAGATATACAGAACCCTAACACTTAAACACCTAGAACACACAGATCAGACAGAACCCTAACACTGGCACTGTTTCCAAATGCTACCGTTTTAGAATTTGTGCCACAAATCCAACGCAAGTCATGGTACTTATTAGCAACCAAATTGTATCTCAAATTGATTTGGTAGCTCAAACCCTAGATGATTTCGACATAACGCGGAAAAAATGCTAAACTATCCTTTAAACACCTAGAACCCACTAGAAAGCACAATCAGCCCTGTTCAGGTGGGGGTCGCCCATTAACCTCTGGATCTAGAACAGAGAGATATACAGAACCCTAACACCTAGAACAGAGAGATATTCAGAACCCTAACACCTAGAACAGAGAGATATACAGAACCCTAAAACCTAGAACAGAGAGATATACAGAACCCTAAAACCTAGAACAGAGAGATATTCAGAACCCTAACACCTAGAACAGAGAGATATTCAGAACCATAACACCTAGAACAGAGAGATATACAGAACCCTAAAACCTAGAACAGAGAGATATTCAGAACCCTAAAACTAGAACAGAGAGATATTCAGAACCCTAACACCTAGAACAGAGATACATACAGAACCCTAACACCTAGAACAGAGAGATATTCAGAACCCTAACACCTAGAACAGAGATATATTCAGAACCCTAACACTAGAACAGAGAGATATTCAGAACCCTAACACCTAGAACAGAGAGATATTCAGAACCCTAACACCTAGAACAGAGAGATATTCAGAACCCTAACACCTAGAACAGAGAGATATTCAGAACCCTAACACCTAGAAACAGAGATACATACAGAACCCTAACACCTAGAACAGAGAGATATCAGAACCCTAACACCTAGAACAGAGATATATTCAGAACCCTAACACCTAGAACAGAGAGATATTCAGAACCCTAACACCTAGAACAGAGAGATATTCAGAACCCTAAACACCTAGAACAGTAGATACATACAGAACCCTAACACCTAGACAACAGAGATACATTCAGAACCCTAAAACCTAGAACAGAGAGATATTCAGAACCCTAACACCTAGAACGGAGAGATATTCAGAACCCGAACACCTAGAACAGAGAGATATTCAGAACCCCTGTTCAGGTAGAACAGAGAGATATTCAGAACCCTAACCCCTAGAACAGAGAGATATTCAGAACCCTAACACCTAGAACAGAGAGATATTCAGAACCCTAACCCCTAGAACAGAGAGATATTCAGAACCCTAACCCCTAGAACAGAGATATTCAGAACCGTAACACCTAGAACAGAGAGATATTCAGAACCCTAACACCTAGAACAGAGATACATACAGAACCCTAACACCTAGAACAGAGATACATACAGAACCTAAAACCTAGAACAGAGAGATATTCAGAACCCTAACACTAGAACAGAGAGATATTCAGAACCCTAACCCCTAGAACAGAGAGATAAACTAGGGCTGGGCGATATATCGAATTCATTTGATGAATTGAAATGTCTGTTTTTTGTGCGATATTCCAAATGCCTGTTGAATGGAGGTTTTGTTATTTCTGGTTTTTATGAGCGTTTACGTCCGCTTATTTTCCTGTTGTATTTTTGGTCTCGTCTCCTTCCCATTTACACCAGAGATCTCTACATAATGACAAGATGCATGTCTCCGCCCTAACAATGGGAGTCGTTGTCCCAAAGGCCAGGAAGGGAGGCCACAAGCTTAGGTCCAAAATAAGCCCATTGAAACGCATCGGCCTTATTTTGGACAGATTTTAGCGAGAATGAAACCTCTTGCTTCGCCTCTTCCTCTATGGTTTACACACACAAACCAAGCCCCTCCCCCTGCCTCTCACGCCAACAAAGTTGACAGATCACATCTT
>JAGTTL010000598.1:32500-35000 GCA_036851935.1 Coregonus suidteri | reverse complement strand
ACTAACCTGTACCCCAGCCCATTGACTAGGTACTGGTACCCCCTGTATATAGCCTCGTTATTACCTGGACTAACCTGTACCCCCGCACAGTGACTAGGTACCGGTACCCCTGTATACAGCCTCGTTATTACCTGGACTAACCGGTACCCCAGCCCATTGACTAGGTACTGGTACCCCCTGTATATAGCCTCATTATTACCTGGACTAACCTGTACCCCAGCCCATTGACTAGGTACCGGTACCCCCCTGTATATAGCCTCATTATTACCTGGACTAACCTGTACCCCAGCCCATTGACTAGGTACTGGTACCCCCTGTATATAGCCTCATTATTACCTGGACTAACCTGTACCCCCAGCCCATTGACTAGGTACTGGTACCCCCTGTATATAGCCTCATTATTACCTGGACTAACCTGTACCCCCAGCCCATTGACTAGGTACTGGTACCCCCTGTATATAGCCTCATTATTACCTGGACTAACCTGTACCCCCACATTGACTAGGTACCGGTACCCCCTGTATATAGCCTCATTATTACCTGGACTAACCTGTACCCCAGCCCATTGACTAGGTACTGGTACCCCCTGTATATAGCCTCATTATTACCTGGACTAACCTGTACCCCAGCCCATTGACTAGGTACTGGTACCCCCTGTATATAGCCTCATTATTACCTGGACTAACCTGTACCCCAGCCCATTGACTAGGTACTGGTACCCCCTGTATATAGCCTCATTATTACCTGGACTAACCTGTACCCCAGCCCATTGACTAGGTACCGGTACCCCCTGTATATAGCCTCATTATTACCTGGACTAACCTGTACCCCAGCCCATTGACTAGGTACTGGTACCCCCTGTATATAGCCTCATTATTACCTGGACTAACCTGTACCCCCACACATTGACTAGGTACCGGTACCCCCTGTATATAGCCTCATTATTACCTGGACTAACCTGTACCCCAGCCCATTGACTAGGTACCGGTACCCCCTGTATATAGCCTCATTATTACCTGGACTAACCTGTACCCCAGCCCATTGACTAGGTACTGGTACCCCCTGTATATTGCCTCATTATTACCTAGACTAACCTGTACCCCCACACATTGACTAGGTACTGGTACCCCCTGTATATAGCCTCATTATTACCTGGACTAACCTGTACCCACACATTGACTAGGTACCGGTACCCCGTGTATATAGCCTCATTATTACCTGGACTAACCTGTACCCCAGCCCATTGACTAGGTACTGGTACCCCTGTATATAGCCTCATTATTACCTAGACTAACCTGTACCCCCAGCCATTGACTAGGTACCGGTACCCCCTGTATATAGCCTCATTATTACCTGGACTAACCTGTACCCCCACATTGACTAGGTACCGGTACCCCCTGTATATAGCCTCATTATTACCTGGACTAACCTGTACCCCCACACATTGACTTGGTACCGGTACCCCCTGTATATAGCCTCATTATTACCTGGACTAACCTGTACCCAGCCCATTGACTAGGTACCAGTACCCCCCCTGTATATAGCCTCATTATTACCTGGACTAACCTGTACCCCCACATTGACTAGGTACCGGTACCCCCTGTATATAGCCTCATTATTACCTGGACTAACCTGTACCCCAGCCCATTGACTAGGTACTGGTACCCCCTGTATATAGCCTCATTATTACCTAGACTAACCTGTACCCCCACACATTGACTAGGTACTGGTACCCCCTGTATATAGCCTCGTTATTGTTATTTTATTGTTACTTTTTATTATTGTTTACTTTAGTTTATTTAGTAAATATTTTCTGAACTCTATTTCTTGAACTGCATTGTTGGTTAAGGGCTTGTAAGTAAGCATTTCACGGTAACAGTATCTAACGTAACGGTTAACAGTAACAGTAACGGTGTGTGTATCTTACATCTCTGTGATGGTCTCTGGTAGGTTGCTAGGTGTGCGTGTGTATCTTACATCTCTGTGATGGTCTCTGGTAGGTTGCTAGGTGTGTGTGTGTATCTTACATCTCTGTGATGGTCTCTGGTAGGTTGCTAGGTGTGCGTGTGTATCTTACATCTCTGTGATGGTCTCTGGTAGGTTGCTAGGTGTGTGTGTGTATCTTACATCTCTGTGATGGTCTCAGGTAGGTTGCTAGGTGTGTGTGTGTATCTTACATCTCTGTGATGGTCTCTGGTAGGTTGCTAGGTGTGTGTGTATCTTACATCTCTGTGATGGTCTCTGGTAGGTTGCTAGGTGTGTGTGTGTATCTTACATCTCTGTGATGGTCTCTGGTAGGTTGCTAGGTGTGTGTGTGTATCTTACATCTCTGTGATGGTCTCTGGTAGGTTGCTAGGTGTATCTTACATCTCTGTGATGGTCTCTGGTAGGTTGCTAGGTGTGTGTGTGTATCTTACATCTCTGTGATGGTCTCTGGTAGGTTGCTAGGTGTGTGTGTGTATCTTACATCTCTGTGATGGTCTCTAGGTAGGTTGCTAGG
>JAGTTL010000598.1:0-22500 GCA_036851935.1 Coregonus suidteri | reverse complement strand
AGTGTGTGTGTGTGTTTACGCTTTTTGCTCACCTGTGAATACGCCACCTAGTGGTCAGTTTTTGGAACATTAACACACTTTAAACACACTTTAGTCACGTGACACACTTTAGTCACGTGACACACTTTAGTTACGTGACATATCCTGATTTTGTTTGAGCACACTTTCCAACTATTCAAGATAGATTTACTTGAATACAAATAATACATGTCATCATAGTCAACTATAACTAAGCTTTGGATAAAAGCGTCTGCTAAATGGCATATTATTTATTTATTATCATAAAATCCCCCTAAATCCCTCAAATAAAAACGTAATTTAGCATCAATTAGCCAGATAAGCTAATGTTAGCAAATTAGCTGAAAGGAATGAAAAGGACTTTTGCCACATGGACAATTCAGAACTGGAAGAAGTGCAAGAGAAATGAAGGTAATACATTTATTTTTCTTCATTTACAACTAAAGAGATAGCTATTATCTAAGCTGTTCTTACATTTAAGTGTTCTTGACCACAAATGTTACTTAGCACTATCATGTTTTTCCATTTAAAGCCAAAGTGATGATATTGGTTGTTCAGTTCAGATAATGTTATTTGTAGAGTTTACAGTACTATACTTTTATAACAGTATATATCTTTGAAGGTGTTAAGATTGCTTACTGTGCTTACTGTGAAAAGATTGCTATTGTGATTGCAGTTGCATAAGGTTTGCACTGATCGGTTAGCCTAATAAGCTAACCGGATACTGCATTAGTAAGAACATGAGCACGATATGAATAAAGGCAGACTAATACCATTTGATATATCCTTATTCGATTCAAATCAAGTATTAGTCTTTTCTGTATTTGTCTCGCTGACTTTTTGTCATCCAATGTAGATGTTTTCTAGTTGAGGAGCACATGGGCAATTGAAGAGCATGTCAAAACGAAGAGCCAGACTTAGTCCTGAGGCTGAGGCTATTCATTTATTATTTCTGGAAGTGACAAGCCTTGTTATAAAGTCAAATGGATCAATGACTATAAAGGTATGTTATACACACACGCTACACTTATTGGGTCGTACCATATTGGGATGTCATTTGAAACACATTCAATTCTTACACAAGTGAAAAAATCACTGCGTACCGCTGCATTAGACACATACGGCTTTAACATCCAATTTCAGAAGTTATGTTGTGATTCTTTTGCAAGCAATTGGTTGATGGGGAAAAATATTCAAGATTTATGAACTACACCTCCCAACTTCTATTAGAATGTGTGATATTGGTGGTAATTTCCTTGGCCAGTCGGCAGACCGTTCGCGCTATGTGTGAAAGCCGGTAATGTGATTTAAATTCAAAAAATGTTTTTAACATTTGATCATAACAACCCCATCAATAAACGGAATGTAGAAGCATTTAAATGATACAAATTTACAATACATGTGAATGATGCGTATCGGCGCGTAGAATATATTCACCATTCAAGTTAACAGCGAAAATGTACCGCAGAGTAGGCCTACCGACAGAGAATCATGTTCACAACACGAGTGGGTGCGTAATCCCAGCCTGTGTAATTTGGGACTTTTTTGTGTACGCTAATGTCCTTAAATACAAAGTCTGCAATAAAGCGGTCTAAAGCGGGGAGTCAAAGGCAGATTCAGCGGTGCAAGTCACTGCAGGTCTAGCGGTGATAACTGCTGGAACCTTACCTGGGATCACATCTCTTTTGCCCCGCTTTAACGCCATTGTTTCGGCTTTTTTCCGTTTTTAGCTGTAGATCTGTCATTAAATCCAACATAAAATACGTCTCCTCGTGATTTTCATAGTTTTCAGACCAAATTTATTTTTAATGTTGACACCTTTTTGGGTCCTTACCAATTTGCACCCCTGCAATGGATCTTTCCCCTAAATATTAAATCATACACATTGATAAGCAGGCTAAATGGGTCTGATCATCTGCAATTCATTAACCTAATTTGAACTGGATTACTTGATACTAAATTCTTAACTTTGTTGTATCAGGACGTGGTGTATTTGCCTCAGCACCAATTGAAAAGGGATCCTTTGTCCTCGAGTACCGTGGGGAGTTTATATCGCAATATGAACGGGACAAGAGGCAGGGGAAGTATACGGAAAAGCAAAATGCTTTCTTGTTTGATTTTGAATGGAACAATGGCTCATGGTGGTAAGTAAAGCCCTATAAGACATCAGTTAATCTCTATATGTTTATATGTTTTGTGGAGAAAACGTAAATCTGTTTCCCTCTTCAATTTTAGCATAGATGCATCCTGCGAAGACGGTTCACTGGGGCGGCTGGTAAATGATGCCCACAGGTCACCAAATTGCAAAATGAAAAAGATGACAGTCCAATGTAAACCTCATCTTTGCTTGTTTGCTATTGAAAACATTCAAGCAGAGAGTGAAATAACCTATGATTATGGAGAATCTCAGTGGCCATGGCGTGCTCTGGTAAGTACATCTGCTTTAATATATTATAATGTATAGGATCTGTCAAAGAATTATAAAATATATAAATAATGTCCCTTCTTGCATGTATTTTGTCACCGCTTTATATACACTGCTCAAAAAAAATAAAGGGAACACTTAAACAACACAATGTAACTCCAAGTCAATCACACTTCTGTGAAATCAAACTGTCCACTTAGGAAGCAACACTGATTGACAATAAATTTCACATGCTGTTGTGCAAATGGAATAGACAACAGGTGGAAATTATAGGCAATTAGCAAGACACCCCCAATAAAGAAGTGGTTCTGCAGGTGGTGACCACAGACCACTTCTCAGTTCCTATGCTTCCTGGCTGATGTTTTGGTCACTTTTGAATGCTGGCGGTGCTTTTTTCACTCTAGTGGTAGCATGAGACGGAGTCTACAACCCACACAAGTGGCTCAGGTAGTGCAGCTCATCCAGGATGGCACATCAATGCGAGCTGTGGCAAGAAGGTTTGCTGTGTCTGTCAGCGTAGTGTCCAGAGCATGGAGGCGCTTCCAGGAGACAGGCCAGTACATCAGGAGACATGGAGGAGGCCGTAGGAGGGCAACAACCCAGCAGCAGGACCTCTACCTCCGCCTTTGTGCAAGGAGGAGCAGGAGGAGCACTGCCAGAGCCCTGCAAAATGACCTCCAGCAGGCCACAAATGTGCATGTGTCTGCTCAAACGGTCAGAAACAGACTCCATGAGGGTGGTATGGGGGTTGTGCTTACAGCCCAACACCGTGCAGGACGTTTGGCATTTGCCAGAGAACACCAAGATTGGCAAATTCGCCACTGGCGCCCTGTGCTCTCGCAGGTTCACACTGAGCACAGGTGACAGACGTGACAGAGTCTGGAGACGCCGTGGAGAACGTTTTTGCTGCCTGCAACATCCTCCAGCATGACCGGTTTGGCGGTGGGTCAGTCATGGTGTGGGGTGGCATTTCTTTGGGGGGCCGCACAGCCCTCCATGTGCTCGCCAGAGGTAGCCTGACTGCCATTAGGTACTGAGATGAGATCCTCAGACCCCTTGTGAGACCATATGCTGGTGCGGTTGGCCTTGGGTTCCTCCTAATGCAAGACAATGCTAGACCTCATGTGGCTGGAGTGTGTCAGCAGTTCCTGCAAGAGGAAGGCATTGATGCTATGGACTGGCCCGCCCGTTCCCAGACCTGAATCCAATTGAGCACATCTGTGACATCATGTCTCGCTCCATCCACCAACGCCACGTTGCACCACAGACTGTCCAGGAGTTGGCGGATGCTTTAGTCCAGGTCTGGGAGGAGATCCCTCGGAGACCATCCGCCACCTCATCAGGATGCCCAGGCATTGTAGGGAGGTCATACAGGCACGTGGAGGCCACACACACTACTGAGCCTCATTTTGACTTGTTTTAAGGACATTACATCAAAGTTGGATCAGCCTGTAGTGTGGTTTTCCACTTTAATTTTGAGGGTGAATCCAAATCCAGACCTCCATGGTTTGATAAATTTGATTTCCATTGATAATTTTTGTGTGATTTTGTTGTCAGCACATTCAGCTATGTAAAGAAAAAAGTATTTATGTGATTATTTCATTCATTCAGATCTAGGATGTGTTGTTTAAGTGTTCCCTTTATTTTTTTGAGCAGTGTATATACACTGATGATTTTCTCAGTTTTAATTAAATAGATTATAATACAGAATATTTATTGTTGTATTTTGTTGCAGACACCAAGTGACAAGATCCCAGCTCAACCTTCAGCAGACCCAGAAGTGAGACAGAAACCCACTTCATCCTTCCAACAGGTTATTACACACATTTATTGTACATCTTTCTATTTAAATTAAATTAATGTCTCAGTTCATTCCAATATATAAATTAAATGCCTTTTTACTGTATTACAACCAACTTTTTTTGTAAAATGTTCACAATATCAACATCCCGTAACTTGTTTCGATATCATAGCGTAAACAAAATTAGCCCGACCATTTGACAGAACTAACCGCCCCTCAAAACATAAAATTAATCTTTATTCTCTCTAATGCCTATATTTTTTTTTTTTGGGGGGGGGGGAGGCAATGTTTTTGCCCATTTAAACATACAGTGAGGGAAAAAAGTATTTGATCCCCTGCTGATTTTGTACGTTTGCCCACTGACAAAGAAATGATCAGTCTATAATTTTAATGGTAGGTTTATTTGAACAGTGAGAGACAGAATAACAACAACAAAATCCAGAAAAACGCATGTCAAAAATGTTATAAATCAGTTTGCATTTTAATGAGGGAAATAGGTATTTGACCTCCTCTCAATCAGAAAGATTTCTGGCTCCCAGGTGTCTTTTATACAGGTAACGAGCTGAGATTAGGATCACACTCTTAAAGGGAGTGCTCCTAATCTCACCTTGTTACCTGTATAAAAGACACCTGTCCACAGAAGCA
This sequence comes from Coregonus suidteri, assembly GCA_036851935.1. NCBI lineage: Eukaryota > Metazoa > Chordata > Actinopteri > Salmoniformes > Salmonidae > Coregonus > Coregonus suidteri. The sequence continues at coordinate 17,611 of JAGTTL010000598.1, read as the reverse complement.
ATCAATCAATCAGATTCCAAACTCTCCACCATGGCCAAGACCAAAGAGCACTCCAAGGATGTCCGGGACAAGATTGTAGACCTACACAAGGCTGGAATGGGCTACAAGACCATCGCTAGCAGCTTGGTGAGAAGGTGACAACAGTTGGTGTGATTATTCGCAAATGGAAGAAACACAAATTATCTGTCAATCTCCCTCAGCCTGGGGCTCCATGCAAGATCTCACCTTGTGGAGTTGCAATGATCATGAGAATGGTGGTGAGGAATGAGTCCGGAGCTACACGGGAGGATCTTGTCAATGATCTCAAGGCAGCTGGGACCATAGTCACCAAGAAAACAATTGGTAACACACTATGCCGTGAAGGACTGCAGCGCCCGCAAGGTCCCCCTGCTCAAGAAAGCACATATACAGGCCCGTCTGAAGTTTGCCAATGAACATCTCAATGATTCAGAGGAGAACTGGGTGAAAGTGTTGTGGTCAGATGAGACCAAAATGGAGCTCTTTGGCTTCAACTCAATTTGCCGTGTTTGGAGGAGGAGGAATGCTGCCTATGACCCCATGAAACACCATCCCCACCATCAAACATGGAGGTGGAAACATTATGCTTTGCGAGTGTTTTTCTGCTAAGGGGACAGGACAACTTCACCACATCAAAGGGAAGATGGACGGGGCCATGTACCGTCAAATCTTGGGTGAGAACCTCCTTCCCTCAGCCAGGGCATTGAAAATGGGTTGTGGATGGGTATTCCAGCATGACAATGACCCAAAACACACGGGCCAAGGCAACAAAGGATTGGCTCAAGAAGAAGCACATTAAGGTCCTGGAGTGGCCTTGCCAGTCTCCAGACCTTAATCCCATAGAAAATCTGTGGAGGGAGCTGAAGGTTTGAGTTGCCAAACGTCAGGCTCAAAACCTTAATGACTTGGAGAAGATCTGCAAAGAGGAGTGAGACAAAATCCCTCCTGAGATGTGTGCAAACCTGGTGGCCAACTACAAGAAACGTCTGACCTCTGTGATTGCCAACAAGGGTTTTGCCACCAAATACTAAGTCATGTTTTGCAGAGGGGTCAAATACTTATTTCTCTCATTAAAATGCAAATCAATTTATAACATTTTTGACATGCGTTTTTCTGGATTTTTTTTTGTTATTCTGTCTCTCACTGTTCAAATAAACTTACCATTAAAATTATAGACTGATCATGTCTTTATCAGTGTGCAAACGTACAAAATCAGCAGGGGATCAAATACTTTTTTCCCTCCTGTACTTATCAATTTGCGTGATTTAATTTATATGGCAGTAGATCCATTTACATTACTTTTCAGGTTGTGAGCTTTCTTTGACCACAAAAGGATAACTCAAAGTCAGGAACCTTGACTCTAGAAGTGTTCAGTCGTCATGTCCTCATTTCGTACTTAGTCTGTTCAAGACGTAAATGTGTTTCAGATGACGTCCCGATATGGTATGACCCAACCAGAGTAGAGTGTGTGTTTTACACGGTCCTCATATTGTTGGTTAGCAGATATTGTACAGTTTTAACCATTTCTATAGAGTCTTGCATAAAAAGCCCAGATCCACATATGAATTATCTTTCCTAACATCTGTGGTCAATGCAGCCCTTGACCTCAGCAATGAGTCTCACCCCAAAGGCGATTATGATAGACAGGTGGTAGGAATATATTGTGACTGAACTGAGTATGATCATTAGTTTACTAATTAGATTTGATCTATATTATAAAACAAAATATTTTTGACATGTTTTTGTTGTATTTTGTTGCAGACACCAAGTGACAAGATCCCAGCTCAACCTTCAGCAGACCCAGAAGTGAGACAGAAATCCACTTCATCCTTCCAACAGGTTATTACACATTTATTGTAGATATTTTCTATTTAAATTAAATTGATGTCTCAGTTCATTCCAATATATAAATTACATGGCTTTTTACTGTATTACAACCAACTTTTTGTGTAAAATGTTCACAATATCAACATCCCGTAACTTGTTTCGATATCATTGCGTAAACAAAAAATAAGCCCGACCATTTGACAGAACTAACCGCCCCTCAAAACATACCTTAATCTTAATTCTCTCTAATGCCTATGTTTGTTTTTTTTTTTTGGGCAATGTTTTTGCCCATTTACATACTTCTTATCAATTTGCGTGATTTAATTTATATGGCAGTAGATCCATTTACATTACTTTTAAGTGTAGAAGCTTTCTTTGACACAAAAGGATAACTCAAAGTCAGGAACCTTGACTCTAGATTGTTCAGATCCTCATTTCGTACTTAGTCTGTTCAAGACGTAAATGTGTTTCAGATGACATCCAAATATGGTATGACCCAACCAGAGTAGAACTAGTGTGTTTGTAGGTCTCTAAACATGAAGTACACGTAAGTGTACAGTTTTATGGACTATAGAGTCTTGCATAAAAAGCCCAGATCCACCTATGAATTATCTTTCCTAACATCTGTGGTCAATGCAGCCCTTGACCTCAATGAGTCTCACCCAAAGGCGATTATGATAGACAGGTGGTAGGAATATATTGTGACTGAACTGAGTATGATCATTAAATTAGATATGATCTATATTATATAACACAATGAAATAATGTAATTGTTGTATTTTGTTGCAGACACCAAGTGACAATATCCCAGCTCAACCTTCAGCAACCCAGAAGTTAGACAAAATCCACTTCATCCTTCCAACAGGTTATTACAATGTTTACGTCATTGTAGATATTTTCTATTTAAATTAAATTGATGTCTCAGTTCATTCCAATATTAAATTAAATGGCTTTTTACTGTATTACAACCAACTTTTTGTGTAAATGTTCACAATATCAACATCCCGTAACTTGTTTCGATAAGATTGCGTAAAAAAATTAGCACCATTTGACAAACTAACAGCCCCTCAAAACATAAATTAATCTTTATTCTCTCTAATGCCTATGTTTGTTTGTTTTTTTTGGGCAATGTTTTTGCCCATTTAACATACTTCTTATCAATTTGTGTGATTTAATTTATATGGCAGTAGATCCATTTACATTACTTTTAAGGTTGTGAGCTTTATTTGACCACAAAAGGATAACTCAAAGTCAGGAACCTTGACTCTAGATGTGTTCAGTCGTCATGTCCTCATTTCGTACTTAGTCTGTTCAAGACGTAAATGTGTTTCAGATGACGTCCCGATATGGTATGACCCAACCAGAGTAGAGTGTGTGTGTTACACGGTCCTCATATTGTTGGTTAGCAGATATTGTACAGTTTTAACCATTTCTATAGAGTCTTGCATAAAAAGCCCAGATCCACATATGAATTATCTTTCCTAACATCTGTGGTCAATGCAGCCCTTGACCACAGCAATGAGTCTCACCCCAAAGGCGATTATGATAGACAGGTGGTAGGAATATATTGTGACTGAACTGAGTACGATCATTAGTTTACTAATTAGATATGATCTATATTATATAATACACAATATTTCTGACATGTTATTGTTGTATTTTCGTTGCAGACACCAAGTGACAAGATCCCAGCTCAACCTTCAGCAGACCCAGAAGTGAGACAGAAATCCACTTCATCCTTCCAAACAGGTTATTACACATTTATTGTAGATATTTTCTATTTAAATTAAATTGATGTCTCAGTTCATTCCAATATATAAATTAAATGGCTTTTTACTGTATTACAACCAACTTTTTGTGTAAAATGTTCACAATATCAACATCCCGTAACTTGTTTCGATATCATTGCATAAACAAAATTAGCCCGACCATTTGACAGAACTAACCGCCCCTCAAAACATAAAATTAATCTTTATTCTCTCTAATGCCTATGTTTGTTTGTTTTTTTTGGGCAATGTTTTTGCCCATTTAACATACTTCTTATCAATTTGCGTGATTTAATTTATATGGCAGTAGATCCATTTACATTACTTTTAAGGTTGTGAGCTTTCTTTGACCACAAAAGGATAACTCAAAGTCAGGAACCTTGACTCTAGATGTGTTCAGTCGTCATGTCCTCATTTCGTACTTAGTCTGTTCAAGACGTAAATGTGTTTCAGATGACGTCCCGATATGGTATGACCCAACCAGAGTAGAGTGTGTGTGTTACACGGTCCTCATATTGTTGGTTAGCAGATATTGTACAGTTTTAACCATTTCTATAGAGTCTTGCATAAAAAGCCCAGATCCACATATGAATTATCTTTCCTAACATCTGTGGTCAATGCAGCCCTTGACCTCAGCAATGAGTCTCACCCCAAAGGCGATTATGATAGACAGGTGGTAGGAATATATTGTGACTGAACTGAGTATGATCATTAGTTTACTAATTAGATATGATCTATATTATATAACACAATATTTCTGACATGTTATTGTTGTATTTTGTTGCAGACACCAAGTGACAAGATCCCAGCTCAACCTTCAGCAGACCCAGAAGTGAGACAGAAATCCACTTCATCCTTCCAACAGGTTATTACACATTTATTGTAGATATTTTCTATTTAAATTAAAAATTGATGTCTCAGTTCATTCCAATATATAAATTAAATGGCTTTTTACTGTATTACAACCAACTTTTTGTGTAAAATGTTCACAATATCAACATCCCGTAACTTGTTTCGATATCATTGCATAAACAAAATTAGCCCGACCATTTGACAGAACTAACCGCCCCTCAAAACATAAAATTAATCTTTATTCTCTCTAATGCCTATGTTTGTTTGTTTTTTGGCAATGTTTTTGCCCATTTAACATACTTCTTATCAATTTGCGTGATTTAATTTATATGGCAGTAGATCCATTTACATTACTTTTAAGGTTGTGAGCTTTCTTTGACCACAAAAGGATAACTCAAAGTCAGGAACCTTGACTCTAGATGTGTTCAGTCGTCAGGTCCTCATTTCGTACTTAGTCTGTTCAAGACGTAAATGTGTTTCAGATGACGTCCCGATATGGTATGACCCAACCAGAGTAGAGTGTGTGTGTTACACGGTCCTCATATTGTTGGTTAGCAGATATTGTACAGTTTTAACCATTTCTATAGAGTCTTGCATAAAAAGCCCAGATCCACATATGAATTATCTTTCCTAACATCTGTGGTCAATGCAGCCCTTGACCACAGCAATGAGTCTCACCCCAAAGGCGATTATGATAGACAGGTGGTAGGAATATATTGTGACTGAACTGAGTATGATCATTAGTTTACTAATTAGATATGATCTATATTATATAACACAATATTTCTGACATGTTATTGTTGTATTTTGTTGCAGACACCAAGTGACAAGATCCCAGCTCAACCTTCAGCAGACCCAGAAGTGAGACAGAAATCCACTTCATCCTTCCAACAGGTTATTACACATTTATTGTAGATATTTTCTATTTAAATTAAATTGATGTCTCAGTTCATTCCAATATATAAATTAAATGGCTTTTTACTGTATTACAACCAACTTTTTGTGTAAAATGTTCACAATATCAACATCCCGTAACTTGTTTCGATATCATTGCATAAACAAAATTAGCCCGACCATTTGACAGAACTAACCGCCCCTCAAAACATAAAATTAATCTTTATTCTCTCTAATGCCTATGTTTGTTTGTTTTTTGGGCAATGTTTTTGCCCATTTAACATACTTCTTATCAATTTGCGTGATTTAATTTATATGGCAGTAGATCCATTTACATTACTTTTAAGGTTGTGAGCTTTCTTTGACCACAAAAGGATAACTCAAAGTCAGGAACCTTGACTCTAGATGTGTTCAGTCGTCATGTCCTCATTTTCGTACTTAGTCTGTTCAAGACGTAAATGTGTTTCAGATGACGTCCCGATATGGTATGACCCAACCAGAGTAGAGTGTGTGTGTTACACGGTCCTCATATTGTTGGTTAGCAGATATTGTACAGTTTTAACCATTTCTATAGAGTCTTGCATAAAAAGCCCAGATCCACATATGAATTATCTTTCCTAACATCTGTGGTCAATGCAGCCCTTGACCACAGCAATGAGTCTCACCCCAAAGGCGATTATGATAGACAGGTGGTAGGAATATATTGTGACTGAACTGAGTATGATCATTAGTTTACTAATTAGATATGATCTATATTATATAACACAATATTTCTGACATGTTATTGTTGTATTTTGTTGCAGACACCAAGTGACAAGATCCCAGCTCAACCTTCAGCAGACCCAGAAGTGAGACAGAAATCCACTTCATCCTTCCAACAGGTTATTACACATTTATTGTAGATATTTTCTATTTAAATTAAATTGATGTCTCAGTTCATTCCAATATATAAATTAAATGGCTTTTTACTGTATTACAACCAACTTTTGTGTAAAATGTTCACAATATCAACATCCCGTAACTTGTTTCGATATCATTGCATAAACAAAATTAGCCCGACCATTTGACAGAACTAACCGCCCCTCAAAACATAAAATTAATCTTTATTCTCTCTAATAATGCCTATGTTTGTTTGTTTTTTTGGGCAATGTTTTTGCCCATTTAACATACTTCTTATCAATTTGCGTGATTTAATTTATATGGCAGTAGATCCATTTACATTACTTTTAAGGTTGTGAGCTTTCTTTGACCACAAAAGGATAACTCAAAGTCAGGAACCTTGACTCTAGATGTGTTCAGTCGTCAGGTCCTCATTTCGTACTTAGTCTGTTCAAGACGTAAATGTGTTTCAGATGACGTCCCGATATGGTATGACCCAACCAGAGTAGAGTGTGTGTGTTACACGGTCCTCATATTGTTGGTTAGCAGATATTGTACAGTTTTAACCATTTCTATAGAGTCTTGCATAAAAAGCCCAGATCCACATATGAATTATCTTTCCTAACATCTGTGGTCAATGCAGCCCTTGACCACAGCAATGAGTCTCACCCCAAAGGCGATTATGATAGACAGGTGGTAGGAATATATTGTGACTGAACTGAGTACAATCATTAGTTTACTAATTAGATATGATCTATATTATATAACACAATATTTCTGACATGTTATTGTTGTATTTTGTTGCAGACACCAAGTGACAAGATCCCAGCTCAACCTTCAGCAGACCCAGAAGTGAGACAGAAATCCCACTTCATCCTTCCAACAGGTTATTACACATTTATTGTAGATATTTTCTATTTAAATTAAATTGATGTCTCAGTTCATTCCAATATATAAATTAAATGGCTTTTTACTGTATTACAACCAACTTTTTGTGTAAAATGTTCACAATATCAACATCCCGTAACTTGTTTCGATATCATTGCGTAAACAAAATTAGCCCGACCATTTGACAGAACTAACCGCCCCTCAAAACATAAAATTAATCTTTATTCTCTCTAATGCCTATGTTTGTTTGTTTTTTTTTTTGGGGCAATGTTTTTGCCCATTTAACATACTTCTTATCAATTTGCGTGATTTAATTTATATGGCAGTAGATCCATTTACATTACTTTTAAGGTTGTGAGCTTTCTTTGACCACAAAAGGATAACTCAAAGTCAGGAACCTTGACTCTAGATGTGTTCAGTCGTCATGTCCTCATTTCGTACTTAGTCTGTTCAAGACGTAAATGTGTTTCAGATGATATGTCCCGATATGGTATGACCCAACCAGAGTCTTGCATAAAAAGCCCAGATCCACATATGAATTATCTTTCCTAACATCTGTGGTCAATGCAGCCCTTGACCTCAGCAATGAGTCTCACCCCAAAGGCGATTATGATAGACAGGTGGTAGGAATATATTGTGACTGAACTGAGTATGATCATCTGTTTACTAATTAGATATGATCTATATTATATAACACAATATTTCTGACATGTTATTGTTGTATTTTGTTGCAGACAACAATTGACAAGATCCCAGGTCCTCATATTGTTGTTGGTTAGCAGATATTGTACAGTTTTAACCATTTCTATAGAGTCTTGCTTAAAAACCCCCAGATCCAAAAACAGTATTGTCAATTTCTTAAGCCAAATTATTTTCACATACAGTATAATGTATAATATCCTAATTTACTGTTACGGTACTGTGTTATTACAAACAAATATTTATTTTTCATCATTTAATTCAAGGCAAGCAAGTCCAGTGGATTTGTACCCTTCCAGTGTCCTACTGCAAAGCAGGTAAGAAAGCTGCATTATTTTCATTAGATAAAATAGTTAATGTTCTTTGTTAACACAGAAATTTCAAGTAAGACTTATACAAATTAATTTTTGATTTGTACAGCTTAGAAAAAGACGCCATCTGCAAAATCTGAGGCGCCATCATGATCGTTGTGAGGATCGTTATGAGAAGGCTAAAAAAGAGATAGCTGAGAGACAGAGGTCAATCGAAAAAGGAAGACTGCCTTACCTGCAGGGGAAAGGGCTGGATGACATTGAGGTCAATCCTGAAGGTAACATTTTGTTTGAAATATAGTTTTTAGTCACTTCAAATATAACTATTATAAGTGTTGTTAGTCCTTAATTTAAATAATTGGCCGTAAATGTTTTTTACCCAACCAGATGAAGTAGAAATGAGTGATGATGATTCCAGCGAAGAAACCATTGCTGACCTACATCAATGCAAAGGTATCCTGACTTGTATATATGTGGTAATATCTTTAAGTTATGTCACATAAATGCACATTTCTGTGGGGATTATCGAAATGATCCTCTATCTGTTTTTAAACAATCACATTGGTGGTGATAAGTAATTCCACATTTATGGATTTGCAATCAGTTTATGTTTATATCTCAAATATCAGTTAATATCTAATGTAGAATTGAATATTGCCTGACATTGAGGTTGTTTACAGTGAATAATACAAGCAAGCAAACGTATTGTCATAAAGCTCATAGAACATAATCACATTCATTATTACTTTGCAAAGGCTCAACAACAGAGACTTCTAGGGACCAGACACTTCTGAGGCAAACACCAGAGTCAACCACCCTGGACAACATGGAGGGCACTTCTGAGTCAACCACCCTGGACAACATGGAGGGCACTTCTGAGTCAACCACCCTGGACAACATGGAGGGCACTCCTGAGTCAACCACCTTGGATAACGTACACATGAGCAACACACAACCAAGACATGGTAAAATAGTCACATCCCAAGCATCCTCAAAGTGCTCCAAAGGAAAGCAAGGTTAGTAAGCATTTTGTATTCACATGTATTGATAACATCATATAACTACTAACTAGAATCCTTTGTATCATATCCTCCATTTGTCACTTTAGCAGAGCTCATTGTTAATCAGTTGTATTTTGTTTCCATTTATGAAAGCTGTGAAGGTGAGAAGCAAGTGGACAGGTGATGAAGTGAAAGCTGTTGAGCGGCATTTGCTTCATTTCATAACAAGCTGCAGAATACCAGGTAAAAAGGACTGTGACTCCTGCCTCCAAGCAGAGCCAGTAGCTCTGAAAGACAGAGACTGGGTTGCTATCAAATACTACATCCACAACAGAAATGTAGCATTAAAAAGGAAGATGAATAGATAGAACTAGAGCATGCCAACTGTAGCTCAGGTACCATTCAATTCCAATTTCAATCAGCTTCTCCTCAGATAGTGTTAATATCTGTGGGTTTCATGTTCATATTATTTTATTTTCCTTAAATGATTTATATTGTTGGTTCTTGTACAAACATGCCACATAGGCTCGACTGTAGATCCCACATGTTCGTATGTTTATGTATAATTGAGGGCTATTAATGAGCATATGTTTGCCACTTATGGTCAAATTTTTTTGGAATAACAGTTGATGATATAGATTAATACTCTGCTCTCATTGACAGGGAAAAGAGATAAACAGTACTTAAAGGGATTGTTATTGTTCTTAAGTTTTCAGAAGCACTTTGTTCTTAACCACAAGTTGTTGAATGTGGCAAGGTGTTTAAATTACTGTTAAACTATTACCATTTCAATGGGTGCTTGTAACAGGCCTCGTGTATGGTAACTTGCACTATGTAACTATGATGTAAATCCCTACGTTATTTAGACAGGTTAGCTGAATGTACACTGTCATGTTTCATAGAAGCTGGATGCTTTAATAGAGAGTTTCTCATTCATTTCAAACATGCCATTTCTACTGCCTTGTGCATAGCAGGGAGAGAGGCAAAGTGTAGGTGGTCTATTCTGGGTGTTCAATTGATTTGTTAATTTGCATATTTTCGCTGGCACTCAATAAAAGTAAGGCATAAAGTGTTCCCTCTTTTTTTACATGAATATTGACTGCAAATGTATTGTTATAAATAACAATAATACGACTTAAACAGTAGACTGAGAATATATTATATTTATGAGCTATGTGAACATGGATAGGCATTTCTGTTGAAGGTTACCTGTCTGGTGAGCATGATTATTATAATAATTTTTTTTAAAGCTTTAGTTAAGTATTGTACACCTATGATTCTTATGCAGACATTTCAACATGTAACCGGAACCACGTTCAAATACAGACCCTATTTACAGGTTCTTCATAAGTCACATAAACCTGAAAATCAGTGTGTATCTATGGGCTGCTGTTGCTATGGGCCTTATATGTCACATGAACCCGAAAAAGTCCTCATATATACTATTAAAATCAGGTCTGAACAAAATATAGCCCTAGACAAAATCTCAACAGATGGATGTATTCCTAGAATCATGGGACCAAACTATTCTGATTCCCAGGTCTCTTGGACCTTGGGAAAGGCATGTCCCAATATGTCACATTTTTGTCATAAGTCCTGATATTGTCTATAAACACGTATGTGTGTGTGTGTGTGTGTGTGTGTGTAGCAGCATAGAGAGAGTGTGAGGCTGAATATTCATCCAGTAGACCAGACCACCAGTGGAAACTCACCTCTTCATTTAACTAATGACATCTTTATTAACGCTAGAACATAGAGACTCAGCCTCTTCATTTAACCAATGACATCTTTATTAATGCTAGAACATGGAGACTCACCTACATCTCTCTCTCTCTCTCTCTCTCTCTCTCTCTCTCTCTCTCTCTCTCTCTCTCTCTCTCTCTCGCTTTCTCTCGCTCTCTCGCTCTCTCTCTCGCTCTCTCTCTCTCTCTCCTTCTCCCTCATGATTGTCATTGTAAACTCAGCAAAAAAAGAAACGTCCCTTTTTCAGAACCCTGTCTTTCAAAGATAATTCATACAAATCCAAATAACTTCACAGATCTTCATTGTAAAGGATTTAAACACTGTTTCCCATGCTTGTTCAATGAACCATAAACAATTAATTTACATGCACCTGTGGAACGGTCGTTAAGACACTAACAGTTTACAGACGGTAGGCAATTAAGGTCACAGTTATGAAAACATAGGACACTAAAGAGGCCTTTCTACTGACTCTGAAAAACACCAAAAGAAAGATGCCCAGGGTCCCTGCTCATCTGCGTGAACGTGCCTTAGGCATGCTGCAAGGAGGCGTGAGGACTGCAGATGTGGCCAGGGCAATAAATTGCAATGTCCGTACTGTGAGACGTCTAAGACAGCGCTACAGGGAGACAGGACGGACAGCTGATCGTCCTCGCAGTGGCAGACCACGTGTAACAACACCTGCACAGGATCGGTCCAACCGTCGCTGGACCAGACAGGACTGGCAAAAAGTGTTCTTCACCGACGAGTCGCGGTTTTGTCTCACCAGGGGTGATGGTCGGATTCGCGTTTATCGTCGAAGGAATGAGGGTTACACCGAGGCCTGTACTCTGGAGCGGGATCGATTTGGAGGTGGAGGGTCCGTCATGGTCTGGGGCGGTGTGTCACAGCATCATCGGACTGAGCTTGTTGTCATTGCAGGCAATCTCAACGCTGTGCGTTACAGGGAAGACATCCTCCTCCCTCATGTGGTACCCTTCCTGCAGGCTCATCCTGACATGACCCTCCAGCATCACGATGCCACCAGCCATACTGCTCGTTCTGTGCGTGATTTCCTGCAAGACAGGAATGTCAGTGTTCTGCCATGGCCAGCGAAGAGACCGGATCTCAATCCCATTGAGCACGTCTGGGACCTGTTGTAGCGGAGGGTGAGGGCTAGGGCCATTCCCCCCAGAAATGTCTGGGAACTTGCAGGTGCCTTGGTGGAAGAGTGGGGTAACATCTCACAGCAAGAACTGGCAAATCTGGTGCAGTCCATGAGGAGGAGATGCACTGCAGTACTTAATGCAGCTGGTGGCCACACCAGATCCTGACTGTTACTTTTGATTTTGACCCCCTCTTTGTTCAGGGACATATTATTCAATTTCTGTTAGTCACATGTCTGTGGAACTTGTTAAGTTTATGTCTCAGTTGTTGAATCTTGTTATGTTCATACAAATATTTACACATGTTAAGTTTGCTGAAAATAAACGCAGTTGACAGTGAGAGGACGTTTCTTTTTTTTTGCTGAGTTTATAAACAGTAACCTCCTTCCACTGTCTGTAGAATCCCTCGTTCTAAACATGGAAAGATCCACACAGGGCTCTGACATATCACCATGGTGATTCAACCGGGGCCATTACAGTGTGCTGTCCATAGCTCAGGTGGGTGTATCTGCTGTTAAACGTTGCACCATGTAACATAGAGGAGGGTGTGTGTGTGTGTGTGTGTGTGTGTGTGTGTGTGTGTGTGTGTGTGTGTGTGTGTGTGTGTGTGTGTGTGTGTGGTGTGTGTGTGTGTGTGTGTGTGTGTGTGTGTGTGTGTGTGTGTGTGTGACTTACAGGTTCTTGATTTCCACGGCTCCTCTGAAGGCTTTCCTGGGAACCCCCTGAATCTGGTTCTCACTGAGATCACTGCAAAGAGAAAGAGAGAGAGAGAGAGAGAGAGAGAGAGAGAGAGAGAGAGAGAGAGAGAGAGAGAGAGAGAGAGAGAGAGAGAGAGAGAGAGAGAGAGAGAGAGAGAGAGAGAGAGAGAGAGAGAGAGAGAGAGAGAGAGAGAGAGAGAGAGAGAGAGAGAGAGAGAGAGAGAGAGAGAGAGAGAGAGAGAGAGAGAGAGAGAGAGAGAGAGAGAGAGAGAGAGAGAGAGAGAGAGAGAGAGAGAGAGAGAGAGAGAGAGAGAGAGAGAGAGAGAGAGAGAGAGAGAGAGAGAGAGAGAGAGAGAGAGAGAGAGAGAGAGAGAGAGAGAGAGAGAGAGAGAGAGAGAGAGAGAGAGAGAGAGAGAGAGAGAGAGAGAGAGAGAGAGAGAGAGAGAGAGAGAGAGAGAGAGAGAGAGAGAGAGAGGAGAGAGAGAGAGAGAGAGAGAGAGAGAGAGAGAGAGAGAGAGAGAGAGAGAGAGAGAGAGAGAGAGAGAGAGAGAGAGAGAGAGAGAGAGAGAGAGAGGAGAGAGAGAGAGAGAGAGAGAGAGAGAGAGAGAGAGAGAGAGAGAGAGAGAGAGAGAGAGAGAGAGAGAGAGAGAGAGAGAGAGAGAGAGAGAGAGAGAGAGAGAGAGAGACAGAGAGAGAGAGAGAGAGAGAGAGAGAGAGAGAGAGAGAGAGAGAGAGAGAGAGAGAGAGAGAGAGAGAGAGACAGAGAGAGAGAGAGAGAGAGAGAGAGAGAGAGAGAGAGAGAGAGAGAGAGAGAGAGAGAGAGACAGAGAGAGAGAGACAGAGAGAGAGAGAGAGAGAGGAGAGAGAGAGAGAGAGAGAGAGAGAGAGAGAGAGAGAGAGAGAGAGAGAGAGAGAGACAGAGAGGGAGAGAGAGACAGAGAGAGAGAGAGAGAGAGAGAGAGAGAGAGAGGAGAGAGAGAGAGAGAGAGAGAGAGAGAGAGAGAGAGAGAGAGAGAGAGAGAGAGAGAGAGAGAGAGAGAGAGAGAGAGAGAGAGAGGAGAGAGGGAGAGAGAGGGAGAGAGAATTAAGATTAATTCAATAACAACACAGATTCATGTAACCATAAAACAGTAGAAATAGCAGAAACAAGGACAGTTACAACAAGCAGCCAGCAGAGGGCAGTGTAGAGGACAGTGGAGAGGGCAGTGTAGAGGGCAGTGGAGAGGGCAGTGGAGAGGGCAGTGGAGAGTGTGTTGTCCCTCACTAAAACCTTCACTCCGTCACTCACTCTTCCAATCTATATTTCCTTATCTTTATCTCTCCTCCTCTCAGTGCTTTCTCCCCCTCTTCCATTACTGAATTCAAACCTGGAGTTTTTATCAATACACATACACTAAATCTAGTACACAGGCACGCACACACACAAACACACACTCACACACTCACACTCAAACACACACACACACACACACACACACACACACACACACACACACACACACACACACACACACACACACACACACACACTCACACACACACACACACACACACTCACACTCACTTAGTAAAGCCAGACAGTCAGCTGGTGTAGCCCAAAAAATATATTATATTATTATTAATTTTATTATTATTATTTGGGGGGGGTGTTTGTTGTTACTTGGCTAATAATAATAATATGCCATTTAGCAGACGCTTTTATCCAAAGCGACTTACAGTCATGTGCGCATTAATTTTTACGTATGGGTGGTCCCAGGGATCGAACCCACTACCCTGGCGTTACAAGCGCCATGCTCTACCAGCTGAGCTACCTGCCAAACTTGTCGGATTTTACTTTTAATAACAGTTTAATCAAAATCAGCATTTAACACATTTACCAACGTCTTAGTTATTTTTTTTTTTTCATTCAACTTTTTCACCCCGGACCCTTTATCTGGACATGGTTCTACAGAACCCTTTATCTGGACATGGTTCTACAGAACCCTTTATCTGGACATGGTTCTACAGGACCCTTTATCTGGACATGGTTCTACAGGACCCTTTATCTGGACATGGTTCTACAGGACCCTTTATCTGGACATGGTTCTACAGGACCCTTTATCTGGACATGGTTCTACAGGACCCTTTATCTGGACATGGTTCTATAGGACCCTTTATCTGGACATGGTTCTACAGGACCCTTTATCTGGACATGGTTTCTACAGGAGGCTTTATCTGGACATGGTTCTACAGGACCCTTTATCTGGACATGGTTCTACAGGACCCTTTATCTGGACATGGTTCTACAGGACCCTTTAACTGGACATGGTTCTACAGGATCCTTTATCTGGACATGGTTCTACAGGACTCTTTATCTGGACATGGTTCTACAGGACCCTTTATCTGGACATGGTTCTACAGGACCCTTTATCTGGACATGGTTCTACAGGACCCTTTATCTGGACATGGTTCTACAGGACACATGGACCCTTTATCTGGACATGGTTCTATACATGGACCCTTTATCTGGACATGGTTCTACAGGACCCTTTATCTGGACATGGTTCTACAGGAGGCTTTATCTGGACATGGTTCACAGGAGGCTTTATCTGGACATGGTTCTACAGGGACCCTTTATCTGGACATGGTTCTACAGGACCCTTTAACTGGACATGGTTCTACAGGACCCTTTAACTGGACATGGTTCTACAGGACCCTTTATCTGGACATGGTTCTACAGGACCCTTTATCTGGACATGGTTCTACAGGACCCTTTATCTGGACATGGTTCTACAGGACCCTTTATCTGGACACGGTTCTACAGGACCCTTTATCTGGACACGGTTCTACAGGACCCTTTATCTGGACACGGTTCTGCAGGACCTCCACCAGCCGAAGCTAAGTAGTAACATTGACACTTTACGCTAACAGTAACACTATGCCATCTAACTGCAGTCGCTATACAGGAGAACTATCGCCTTATGGTGAGGATAGCCGTGCTGCAAGCCCAGCTTCAGATGCAATCGTTAGGCAACGGCAATGTAAGTGTAGGAAAGAATGAAACAGCATCTGTGCCACCAGTATGTACAGATAGTAGTATAAATCCCCTCACACAGTCCCAGCAGCCGGACAATTTTCTCAAGGCTTCTGGAAAGAAATGCTGTCGGCATGCTCAACCGGTGTCGCTCATTCAGCCGACATAAACTTTCAACCGGTTCTCCCCATTAAGCAAACGAGTCGGAGTCAGAGGCCGAGCCTTCTCAGATCTCTCCTCCACCCGTTACGGTGTCTGAGCCACCGAAGCCTCCCACCATTAGCTCGGACAAATTTGAAAACCCTAGTCATTGGCGACTCCATTACCCGCAATATTAGACTTACAAAGAATCATCCAGCGATCGTACACTGTTTACCAGGAGGCAGGGCTACCGACGTAAAGGCTAATCTGAAGATGGTGCTGGCTGAGGCTAAAACTGGTGAGTGTAGAGAGTGTAGGGATATTGTTATCCACGTCGGCACCAACGATGTTAGGATGAAGCAGTCAGAGGTCACCAAGAGCAACATAGTTTCATCGTGTAAATTAGCTAGAAAGATGTTTCGGCATCGAGTAATTGTCTCTGGCCCCCTCCCAGTTTGGGGGAGCAATGAGCTCTACAGGAGAGTCTCACAACTCAATCGCTGGTTGAAAACTGTTTTCTGCCCCTCCCAAAAGATAGGATTTGTAGATAATTGGCCCTCTTTCTGGGACTCACCCACAAACAGGACCAAGCCTGGCCTGCTGAAGAGTGATGGACTCCATCCTAGCCGGAGGGGGAGTGCTACAGGACCAAGCCTGGCCTGCTGAGGAGTGATGGACTCCATCCTAGCTGGAGGGGTGATGAGCTACAGGACCAAGCCTGGCCTGCTGAGGAGTGATGGACTCCATCCTAGCTGGAGGGGTGTTACAGGACCAAGCCTGGCCTGCTGAGGAGTGATGGACTCCATCCTAGCTGGAGGGGTGCTACAGGACCAAGCCTGGCCTGCTGAAGAGTGATGGACTCCATCCTAGCTGGAGGGGTGCTACAGGACCAAGCCTGGCCTGCTGAGGAGTGACGGACTCCATCCTAGCTGGAGGGGTGCTACAGGACCAAGCCTGGCCTGCTGAGGAGTGATGGACTCCATCCTAGCTGGAGGGGAGCTACAGGACCAAGCCTGGCCTGCTGAGGAGTGATGGACTCCATCCTAGCTGGAGGGGTGTAAACAGGACCAAGCCTGGCCTGCTGAGGAGTGATGGACTCCATCCTAGCTGGAGGGGTGTTACAGGACCAAGCCTGGCCTGCTGAGGAGTGATGGACTCCATCCTAGCTGGAGGGGGGCTCTCATCTTATCTACCACCATAGACAGGGCTCTAACTCCTCTAGCTTCACAATGAGACAGGGTGCAGGCCAGGCAGCAGGCTGTTAGCCAGCCTGACAGCTTAGTGGAGTCTGCCACTAGCACAGTCAGTGTAGTCAGCTCAGCTATCCCCCATTGAGACCGTGCCTGTGCCTCGATCTAGGTTGGGCAAAACTAAACATGCCGGTGTTCGCCTTAGCAAGCTCACTGGAATAAAGACCTCCTCCATTCCTGTCATTATTGAAAGAGCTTGTGATAATATCGCACATCTCAAAATAGGGCTACTTAATGTTAGATCCCTCACTTCCAAGGCAGTCATAGTCAATGAAATAATCACTGATCATAAACTTGATGTGATTGGCCTGACTGAAACATGGCTTAAGCCTGATGAATTTACTGTGTTAAATGAGGCCTCTCCTCCTGGTTACACTAGTGACCACATCCCCCGCGCATCCTACAAAGGCGGAGGTGTTGCTAACATTTACGATAGCAATTAACCCCAAAGCAAATGTCAATTTACAAAAAAAATGACTGTGTTTTCAT
>JAGTTL010000597.1:0-35104 GCA_036851935.1 Coregonus suidteri | reverse complement strand
TCCCCAAAGTTCCCCGCCCTTTTCCCCATAACGTCAACCTTTTTGCCCTTTCCCTCCTCGGCTTGACCCAGCCCAGGAGGCGAAGGAGACTGTGAGGGTTTCTCCCTGGCGAGGGGCCCTGGACAGCTGCTTGGTCCCATCTTGGGGGGGTTTTTCTGTCAGTGCAAAGGAAGCGGACCAAAGCCCCAGCGTTTGTAGCAACATGTTAAATTTATTAAAAAAGCAACCACAAAAACAAAAAAACCAAATGACGATAATGAAGCCCAAAAGTGAAAATGACAAACGGGAAACAAAAACCCACAAACACAAGGTAAAAACAGACAGTAAAAAATATGGCCCCCAAATCAAAGCCAAACGACCCAACAGCTGACACTCGTTACCCCCTGTTTGGGAGTCACTCAACCAAAACCAAAGAAATACAACCCCAAAAACCCAACCCAACCAAACAAAAAAACCCACAAAAACGAACACACCCTGGCTAAAAACCCCAAAAATTCCCGGAGCCAAGCGGACAGTTTTTCCCCCTTTAAAAAAGGGAGAACTTGGGTAAAAGATTATTTTCCCCCTTAAAAAGAGACCTCTGGGAAAAAGACTTATTCCCCCCTTAAAAAAAACCTCGGGGTTTAAAGACGTATGTCCTCCTTAAAAAGGAGACCTCGGGGTATAAGACGTATGTCCCCCCTTTAAAAAAAAAACCTCTGGGTATAAAAACGTATGTCCCCCCTTTAAAAAAGGGAGAATCTGGGTATAAGCGTAGGTGCTCCCTTAAAAAGCGGGGGGTTTAACCGTTTGGGAAAGAAATTTTCAGTAATTTTCAAAGACGACTTTTAAAAAGTGAGGGGGGTCCCCCGCCCAAAAAAACTGCAAAAAATAACAATCAAAATGCCTTTACCCCCGCTTTGCCCTTCTAAAGGGTTATAAAGACAGGCTCCTTTTTTCCCACGGCCCCCCTTAACCCAGTTTCCCTAGATACAGGGGGGGGAAAAACAAGTTTTTGTACACTCCCGGGAATTTTGCGGGTTTTCCTATTTAAAAAGCTTTTTTTTGGGGAAGGGTTCTGAAATTTTCATAAAGGGTTTCACTTCAATGGGGAGAAAAATTTAATCTAAAAAAAAAATCCAAAAAATCCCTTTGGGTTAATGATTTTTAAGTAATTAATTTGCTTTTTTATTGCTTTTGACATAAGTTTTGATCACCTCCCAAACCCAGTAAGGTTTTCCAGCTTCACAGCCCTGTTGTTTTTCTTTTAAAGGGAAACCCCCCCCCTGTTCTCCATCATTACCTGTATTAACTGCAAACCCGTTTGCCCCCCGTCCCTGAAAAAAAACACCTGTCCCACACTCAATCCCAAAAAGACTCAAAACCCCCCCACAATTTGGCCCCAAAACCAGAGAGCTGTGTTTAAGGGCCCTCAGAGATTAAAAAAATTTTAGACCTGCAAAAAGGCTGGATGGGGTTTAGGACCAAAAGGCAAAACAGCTTGGAGAAAAAGGCAACAACCCGGGCACAAATTTTTAGAAAATTTAAGAAATTTAAGAAATTCCTTTTTCATTTTTGTCATTTAGCGCGCTCTTATCCCCGAGGCTTACGTTAGTGCCCCATCTTACTGGCCCCCCCGTGGGAATCGAAAACCCCCAACCCCGGGGGTTGCAAAAAAAACCCGCTTTAAACGGGGGCTACAAACCCCGCCCCCATTCCCCCCCCTAATGGACGACGCCGGGCCATTGGGGCGCCGCCCATAGTCTCCCGGTTTACGGCCGGCTGCGACAGAGCCCGGATTGAAAACCCGGATCTCTATTTGGGACAGTTGCACTGGGATTCCCGTGCCTTAAACCACTTCGCCCCCTAGGGGTTTTTGACGGTCAAACACCCCCGGTCCCGGGGCTCCATTTCAAGATCTCCCTCGGGGGGCTCAATGAAACATGAGGAAGGGGAGGGGGTCAGCCCCCGAACTACACGGAAAGGGCCTGGGCCAAAGGGCCTTTAAAAGAGCTGGGACCACAGTCCAAAAAAAAACCTTAGTAGCCCACTACGCCGCATGGATTAAAATCGCAGGGGCACCAGGTCCCCCGCTCAAGGCCCGCCTGGGCCGGCCCGTTTTGAAGTTTGCCAATGCCATCGGGGTGATTTCCGAGGAGGAATGGGGAAAAGGTAATGGGGTTGATGAGACAAAAATAGATTTTTTTGGTTTCTAAACCCCAACTCGCCGTGTTTGGAGGAAAAAGAAGGATGAGTACAACCCCAAGAACCCCACCCCAAACCGGGAACCTTTGGAGGGGGAAACATATTTTTGGGGGAGTTTTTCTGCAAAGGGGACGGGGACGCCCTGCACCTTTATTGAGGGGGAGGATGGAGGGGGCCATGTTGCGAGATCTTTGGGCCCAAAAAACCTAATTCCCTCAGTAAGAGCATTTAAGATGGGTCGTGGCTGGGTCTTCCCGCATGACAACGGGCCTTTTAAAAAAACACAGCCCGGGCAAAAATAAGGAGGGTCCGTAAGAAGCATCCCCAAGGTCCGGGGGTGGCCCCCAGCCAGTTCCAGACCTGAACCCCAAATTTAAAATCTTTTGGGGGGAAAGCTTTAAAGTCTTTATTGCCCAGCGACAAACCCCCAAACCTTTAAGGATCGGAGAAGGTTTTGTATGGAGGAAGGGGGGGCCCCAAAAACCCTGCTGCAGTGCGTGCAAACCTGGGCAAGGGCCTACAGGAAAATATGGTTTCTGTAATTGCAAACAAAAAGGTTTTTGTACCAAATTATTAACCCTTTGCTTTTCTGATGTATCAAATACTTATGGGCATGCAATAAAAAGCCCAAAATTTAATTTTCTTAAAAATCATACCAAAGTGATTTTCAAAATTTTTCCCTTCTCACAGGTTTAGGTGTACCTATGATTTAAAAAAAAAAGAAACCCCTTTTTTTTTTTTTTCCCCTTTTCCCCTTTTTAAGTAGGAAAACCCTGCAAAAAACGGAGTGTATCAAATACTTGTTCTCCCCCCTGAGGGGCCTGTTAGTGGAGATAGCCCCACTCTTCCCATTTCAGACAATGGACCTATAGAGTTGTTCATCCCAGGCCATGGTGCCCAAATACCTGGACCTCAACAACACAGACAATGGGGCCAAAGGGGGGGGGGTTCATTAGGGCGATATGGGGGAGCACTGCCCAAAAAGGGGGAAAAGGGAAAGGGGGTTTTTTTTTTAATCAATTATATCACGGCAAAGTAGTTACAGTGTTTTAATCAGACGGTTTTGATCTGCCACTTAAAAAGTCCCTAAAGGGTAAAAAACGTGCTTTTAAATGCCCCCCCCCCCCCCCCCCCCCTTTTTGGGGCGAAATTTCAGCGGGTTTAAAAATTCGCCCAAAGAAGCCCTGTCATAAAACTCCCATGAAAAAACTATTTTTTTAAAAAAATCAGAGCTTTAAATACAATCTTTTAGGGGTTTTTTCTGGGGGCTTGCCTTACCGGTTTTCTTTCATAGTAACATATCCAGAACGAAATAAGAAAAGACGGGGTAGCAGCGTAAAATCAATTCACTACTACTATAAAAATGGCTAGGTTTCATTTGCAATCGATTGTGTTTTTTAAAAGAATTTCCCCTTTTTTTTCGGCGAAAAAATGAAGTAAATTGGAAACCCAAAAAACAATTGGGCCCTTTCCCAGACCAAATTTAAAAATTTCCCAACTTTTTTCCTACTAAAGGGGGAAGTCCCACCCGAGGTTTTTCCCAAAAAATTGGTATAAAAGGAAAAAAACCTGGCTAGCAGGTGCAAATTTTAGGTTTAAATTGCGGGGTTTTTTGCTACCCGTTTACTTTTTCCACCCCGGGAAGGGCCCGGCACGGCGACGGGCACCGCTTTGGCCCCGGCGGGGGGGGTTGAAACCCGGGACTTCCCCCTTTTTCAGAAAAGTTTAAGAAACATGAGCGGGTAAAAGGGCCACATGGTTAGCTTTTTTGAGATTTTCTGTTTTTGGGGAAAAAGAGGGGAATATTGCCCCCTCAAAGGATGAGGGTTTACAGGCTATTTCCGCCGCCAAAAACATGGGGTTAGCAAGAACTGCCTTTAACCCCTCAGCCAGCTAACCCATGTGTGAATTTTGGGAGTGTTTGAGTAGCTTTGCGAGGCAAAGATAAAACTGAGGGTCCCCCAAACCCTGAAATTTTTCTTGGGTTTGTCAATTTTGTGGCACAATTAAATGGGGTTTTTTTTGATGACCATTTTTAAAATGCAAAAGTTTTCAAGGGCACTAAAAAGGCCCATTAAAAAAACGAGCTACTGGAGTGTGGGCTAGGGGGGCCCCACGGGGGGGAACATTTGTGGGGAGGTGAAGTCTGCCGAATTGTACTATCCAAGTGACGGCCCAGGGATTTTTTTCTACACGGGACACATTTTGGGTGCTTGGCTGAGGTACATAGATAGAAACCCCAAAAAGTGCAGGGGGCGTTTTTTTTTGGATTTCCTTCCCCATCTCGGAATAAACCCTTTCAGTCTCAATCCCCAAGGGGTACTTTTTGGGGGAGATAAAAGGGGTCTTTTTCCCCGGATAAAGAGAAAGTCAAAAAAAAAATTGGGCGAAAGTTACGAGGGAGCCAGTGTATGGGGGGGAGAGAAGGTGGTGGGGCAGAAAAAGGGGCGTGGGGGCCTTTTTTCCAAATTTTCCCATTACGTCCCTTTGTTTAGGGCCCCCATCAGCTAAAATTTATTCTTTGCATCAAGCTACTTCTCGCATCAAAAAAGTGAACTTTTTTTTTTCCGATCTGAGCGGGTTTTTTAACAATTTTTTTTTTTCCCGGGCCCCCACCCAAACGCACCGCATTTTTTGGGACCAGCTTTTGCCCCGGAAGACTGCCCGATTTCATCCACACGGGGGAAACCCTTAAACCCGCAGAGTTTTTTAAAACACTGCTACGAAAACGGACGACCTCATAGAATTTTTTGAAGCACCCCGGACGGGGTTCCCTTGGGTTCATTTGACCACCCTCACCGTGAGAGAGGCATCTGGCTACGTGAGGATGCTACTGTGAAGATTTTATTTTTTTTCCCGCGGCTTTTTTCCAAAAAACATTGGCCCCCGTTTGACTTCCCGTTCCCGAAAACAAAAAAAGGGCAAACGGTGCTGTCTTTATCAAAAGGGGCCCCGACAGCTTCCCAAACAGTTTTGCAAAGGGCCCTAAGGTAAAATTAAAAAAATTCATTCATCTTTCTCAAAGCAGAGCTTTTTTTGAAAAAGTATGCATGAAAGGAAAAAATGCATTTGTGTTTTAAAATTTACATTATTTCATTAATATGGCCAGGGGGGTGTAAAACTTTTTTATTTTATATACTATGTGTACGTTCAAATGGTGTTTATAACTTTTGATCCCCTGCTAAAAGTTTACTAAAAAAGGAATACAAAAATAAAAAAAAATCTTTTTGGGAAAATTTATCTTTAAAGACTTTAAATTAAAAAAATTTGGAAAAACCAACCTTTTAAAGGGCACCAATTTTTCTTTCTTTTTTATTCCTCTTTTTTGTCCAAATTTAGCATGGGATCATAAACTTATGAGCACCACTGTATAAGGGGCTGAACACCGGGATGTGAACACAAAGGCCCAACTTAAACCCCTAAAAACTTTTTATTCATCCCTGGGGCCCTTTTAAATGGAACTTAAGTATTTTTACTATACAGGATCCCTTGCATAAACCTGTGCATTTTACTAGACAACAAAACTGTACAAAGCCAAAAAACCTTTGGGATGTTGCCTTAAGGGGTCCTCTCAACACAAACTGCAAGAAACAACAGGGGCCAAAAGACCCAGAAAAAGCTTTTTAGAGAAGGGAGAACCCGAGGGGTGTCTGAAGAGGTCTGCAACACCATCCTGGGTTCCCCACCCAAAAAAAGGGTTTTCTTTCTCTGGGCCCCCTTGTGAGTGCTACCTTACTTTCAAACGACATTTTGAAAGGTATGCCCTCATTTCCTGATGAGGCTCTGAGGGCCCGTGAATGCATTTCCCCCGTGAAACAAGGGAAAGCTAAGACCCGAACTATCTCTGAAAATTTTGAAAATCCTGAATTTAAGGGAGGCTGTGGTTTCCTGGCACTGTACCAGGTTCTCATGAGCTACAACCTCCAAAGGGGACGTTCCTGAACTGGGACTCGTTGAAATCCCCATAACTATCCCATGACCCAAAAGCTGAAGTGAGAGATTTTTTTTCAACTTTGACACGAGTTAAACATTCCTGCGAAAAATTTAATGGGGCCCGGGGCGTTGAATGAAATGGGCCCTGGTTTTCCCCTGGAGAGGGAACTGTCCCCAGCAAAGCCTGATTTCCAAAAGGGAAAATCATTTAACCTTTGCTGTATTGAAACAGAGAAAGAGAAAAAAGTTTCAGTACAAGTAATGTAACCTCTCTCCCCTCTTTGTCCCTCCCTGTCTGTCTCTTTTAAAACACACACCCCAAATCAGTTTTACAGTTGATGTTGTTTTTAAAAGTTTTTTTTTTTTTAAAAAAAAGTCACACAAAAAAAAAATCTTTTCCCTGTTATTTTTACAAATCTTAAAATTGGGCCAGAAAATTTTTCATTTTTAAAAACCCCTAAGAACCCTGTGTTTACCTTTTCTAAAAAATTATTTTCAAATTCTGTTTCTTTCTTATTTCTTTTGTTTAGGAAAGGGCATTTTGTTTATGCAGTGTTGGGGAAAGTGAATAAACCCACCTTGATTATTTTTACGGGAAAAACTTATTTTGATTTTGTAAGCCAAAAACTTTTGCATAGTCAAAAATGCTTCTGGTATTAAACTTATATGTCCCCCGGTCTTCTTTGTTTTGCGGGAAACAAAATTTTTTTAAAAAGGTGTGTAGGCCACCAAAATCATCAGAAAAATTCCCCCCCCTGAAATTTTTTCAGGAGCCGCCACTGAAAATGGCCCTTTTGGGGAGAGTTGTTCATCCCGGCCGGGGTGAAAACCCCCCGGGCCCCTCAACAACACAAAACAAGGGACCTATAGAGTTTTTCATCCCGGGCCCAGGGGAAAACTACCTGGACCTCAACAACACAGACAAGGGAAACCTATAGATTTGTTCATCCCGGGCCCATGGTGACAATACCTGGACCTCAAAAAACCAAAGACAAGGCCCCTTAGAGTTTTTCACCCCAGGCCAGGGGGACAACAAACCTGGACCTCAAAAAACACAAAAAAGGCCCTTATAGAGTTTTTTCCCCCAGGCCATGGGGGGCAAAAACCTGGACCTCAACAACACAGAAAATGGACCTTTTTAAAATTTGTTCATCCCAGGCCAGGGTGACAACTACCGGACCTAAACAACACAGAAAAGGGAACCTATAGAGTTTTTTCCATCCCGGGCCATGGTGAAAAACTACCTGGACCTCAACAACCGGGAAAATTTGGACCTATAGATTGTCCCCCCCCGGCCAGGGGTGCAACTACCGGGCCCTTTAAACAACAGACAATGGCCCTTTATAGAGTTGTTCCCCCCAGGCCATGGTGAAACTACCGGGACCTCAACAAACAGACAATGGCCCTTTATAGAGTTGTCCACCCCAGGCCATGGTGACAAATACCGGGGCCCCACAAAAAAAACCTTTTTCCCTTTTGCGTCTCAGAGGGGCCCAAAAGGAGGGGAAAAATCAATTTGCAAATATCCCAAAGGTAAACCTCATTAATTCCCCCTTGGGGCTACCATCTTCCCCCAAGGGTTTGTAAATTTGGGGGAACCCCAAATCAGTCAAAGCATTTGCCACCTATTTTTTTAAGGGGGCTATCCTGGAATGTTTACAAACTACCCCGAAGACACTTTGAAGACACATTTCAGCGCTGGGCTTTTTTAGCAAGGATCTGCGGGAAACCTATGGAAGCATAGACGCCACGACTGGGAGTCTTTTTTTTTGTTCTAATGTATCAAAATTTTCAGTTTTTTGCGGGAAACATGTGCCCAAACATGTCAGGGCGGGAAAAATTATCTTCAACATTTTTTTTGTCTTCAACCTGTAAGGTCTGGGGGTCCGGGGTTCCCCAGGGCGGGCCTCTCCTTCTTTCTTTCCCCTTTTAAAGGGTTTCCCGGTAGGGAAAAGGTTTTAAGGGGGTTTTTTGGTCTCTCTCCACCTTTTTTTCCCAAAGGGCCCAAATCCCTTTTGCATAGGGGTTTTGTGTATTTTTGGCCCTTTAATGGGGTTTAAAAAAACCCTTTTTCTTTTAAAAATACACTTATTTTTTAGAAAAACAGTCCCCCAAAACCCTTTTTTTTAAGGGACTGTCACGGTTTCGGCCGAGGCTCCCTCCGTCCCCTTTTTTCGGGCAGGCTTCGGCGGGTGCCCGGTCCCCGGGAAGTACTAGTGCCACCGTTCAAATTTTTCTATTTTTGTTTGGGTTTTGTCTTTTTTGTTACACCCTTTTTCCTTTTTAGTGTTCTTTAGGGCTTTCCTTTTTTTTTTCCCCTTTTTTTGGGGTAAGGTGTTGTGTGTAATTGTTCGATGTCCCCTTTGTGTTATTTCGTTGTTCTGTTCCTCTGAAATCGTTTTGTTAAAGAGTCCCGCACTTTTGACATTTTTTTGTACTTCCCTTGGTGCGAAAAGACCCGCCTGTGGCCTGTTGCCGGGGTTTTGGCTTTTTTCCTTGGGACTTACTAAAGACATCTGTTCAAACCTCGGGTTGGTCCTGCGTGTGATTCTACTTACCTCTACATAAAACCCTGACAGGGCCCAACATTGAGACGAAAAAACCCCCTTGTTTTAAATGGCCCAAAACATTGGGGAAAGAAAACCCCAAAACTTGTTTTAAAGGACCTAACTTTTGGACGAAAACCCAAAAACCTTGTTTTTAAGGGAAAAACATTGAGACAGAAATCCAACCCTTGTATTAATGGCCCTAACATTGAAAAAGAAAACCCCAAACTTGTATTAAGGGCCCCAACTTTGAGACAGAAAAACCAACCCTTGTTTTAAGGGACCTAACATTGGACAGAAACCCAAAAACCCTTCATTAAGGGACCTAAATTGAGACAGAAAAACCAAAAACTTGTTTTAAAGGGAACCAAACTTGAGACCAAAAAAAAAAAACCCTTTGTATTAAGGGCCCCACATTGAGACAGAAAACCCAAACCCTTGTTTTAAAATGGCCCTTTAAACATTGAGAAAAACCCAAACCTTCGTAGAAAGGGGGACCTAACATTGAGACAGAAAAAACCAAACCTTGTATTAATGGACCAACTTTGAGCAGAAAACCCAACCCCTTGTTAAATGGCCCTAACATTGGACAAAAAACCAAACCCCTTGTTTTAATGGGAACCAAAACTTTAAAGACAGAAAACCCAAAAACCTTGTTTTAAAGAGCCCTAAAAATTGAGCGGGAAAACCAAAAACCCTTTTTTTAAAAGGGGACCAAACTTTGGAACAGAAAAACCAAAACCTTGTATTAAGGACCTAACATTGAAAACAGAAAACCAAAACCTTGAAAATTGGGGGACCTAAAATTGGACAGAAAACCCAAAACCTTTGGGTTTTAAAGGGGGCCCTTTAAAATTGGGGACAGAAAACCCCCAACCTTCGTGGGAAAGGGGGACCTAACATTGAGACAGAAAACCAAACCTTGTATTAAGGGACCTAACATTAAACAGTAAAACCAACCCTTGTATTGGGGGAAACCTAACATTAAGCAGTAACCCAAACCCCGGGTTTTAAAGGGGGGCCCTAACATTGGGGACAGAAAACCAAAAACCTTGTATTAATGGCCCAAAAATTTGGAGACGAAAACCCAAAACCTTGGGTTTTAAAATTACCTAACATTAAAACGGAAAAACCAAAATCTTGTATTAAGGGGCCCGGGTTATGATGAGTTTCTGGGTAAAAGAATCAAGGATGAAAAGGATAACGGGAGACCCCTTGGGTAAAAAAGTTAATGAAAAGTTAATGTTTGGGTAAAACGTTCGTTACAACAAAAACCAGAGCTTTCCCCTTGATGTTAGAACTATTTTGAACAAAAAGACTAAAACCTCATTACCCTTTTTTACTACATAAACAGAAAGGGGTGTTTTAAAGTGTTATATATTTTGTTATATAAAAAGGAGGTGGCAAAGGGTTTTTTTTTAAAGGTCCCAACTTTTATAAATGATTTTTCTAGGTGCCAAAGAATAAGGATGAAAGGGTTATACTTAGACTTTTCTGTGGAGTTTTCATAAATTTGTATTGAATCACGAGCTCGGGGGGTTATCTAACCAGGGGACGGGCTTTCCCCCTTTCGTGGGACTCCTTTACAAGGGAAAACCCCCTTTTACCTTTTTTCCCCTTTCTGAAACCCATTTTCCCGGGCATACATCTGGCAAGTCTCCAGGGTGCCTTTAAACGGAAACCCCAACCTTTATATACCCTTTATTCCCCTTTTTTCCGACAACTTTGGGCAAGTCCCCCCAGGGGTTGCCTTAAAAGGGGAAACCCTCTACCTTAATACCCTTTTATTACCATTTTTCCTGACATCCATGGGGGCCCAAGTCTCCTGGGGGCCTTAAAACGGAAACCTTACCTTAAAATCCCCTTCTGTTACCACCCTTCCTGACATACATCTGGAAAGGCTCCATGGGTCCCTTTTTTACAACGGAAACCCCTCTCCCCTTATATACCCTTCTGTACCATCTTCCTGACAACATCTGGAAATTCTCCCATGGGGGGGGGCCTTTTACAACGGAAACCCCTACCTTATTTTCCCCTTTTCTTTTTACCATCTTCCTGACATACATCGGGCCCAAGTCCCTTTGGGCGCTCCCTTTTTTGATTTTCATCAATCTTTCCCCCCAGCACTATCCTAAACATCCCATGCTACCCTAAACACACTAATCTCCTTTGACAAAATAGAATGTGATTTTCGTCTCCTAACCACTTACCAAAAACTCTTCCCGGGTTCCCAAACACTATACAGGGACATCATTTTTCCCTTAAAAAAATCATACCCAACCCCTTTTTTTTTTTTTTTTTTTTTTTTTTTTTGGGAAAAAGGGGACATGATTTAACCTCAAAAATTTTCACAAAAACCCTTTATATAAAATACAAATTCTCTACCCCAGAAATGAAATAATCCTGACTGGGATCCAAAAACCTAGGCAATAAGCAAATTGACCCCCTTTTTTACACCCTATACCTGAACCCAACCTGATTCCCCCATATATTTAATCAAAAAAGGGTTTTAAATTCTCAGTAAATCTTTTCTTTGTGATATAAAAACCTAAAAAACCTCTAAAAAACTCGTCGATAAAAGAAAACGAAAATTAACTACTATATTTTCTTTGCCAAAATCTATGTAGCCCCAAAACCTTATTTTTATATTTTTAAAAAAAAAAATCCACATAGACATATCCCCCCTTTTAAAAAAACCCCCTTTTTTTATAAAATTCTTTTTAAAATATTCCTTTTCTTATTTGCTCCCAAAGAAAACATACATAAAATAAAATTTTGGGGACCATCCGGACTCACCCCCAACCAACCCAAAAAGATCCATGCCCCCTTTGAAATTACTTTGATATTATAATCTAAAACACGGAATATAAAAATAAAAAAAACATCCGTCTTCTTTCCATCCACCCCTTGTAAGATGCCCCCCCAAGTTTCCCCCCTGGTCACAAGGGCTCTATCTGATCCACAAATAGTCATTTTTCCCCACACTTTTTCCTGAAACCCCTTTTAAATTTTCCATGGTAAAAATTTCCCAACTTAACATTCCTTTCCCCTCAATAACATTATCAATGGAATCTAAACTGGAACAAAAATGACAAAGAAGAATAATTTTCCTTCCCTCCTTGGATTAACATTAACTGATACATTTCTAAATGTAAAAACCCGGGGATGTTTTTTAATGGGGTTTTTAAAGATTTAAAAACAATCCCCGAAAAAATTGGGAAAAAAAAACCCCATAACTATGGGCTATAATGATTTTCTATTTGGGCCCTTAAAAGGGCCTTGAATAAATTTCCATCCTGTCCCATTGGAATTCCCACTAAAACAACCTTTAAAAAAAATTCAACAAATTCAAATTTCCATACCTCCTCATTTAAAAATAAAGCCTCCAAATTTTATGGATTACCCAAATTACACATTCAAAGATTAACATCTCGACCCCCTTTCTTAAAAAACACATGATTGGTTAAAAATTTTCAATATTCACCTCCCCTTTGGGCCTTCCCAATATCCATAATAAACTTTCACATTTTTAAAAACTTATTATCACTCCCCGTTTCATATCCATCCCCCAGACTATTTTTCTTTAAAAAAATTCAACCAAATTCACATCCTAGGGAAAAAATCTTTGGCCCCAAAGATTTAAAAAACCCAATTTTTAATTGCCATTCAACATAGATATGTAGCACCCTAAACATCCAATCAAAATCATCCAATACTTCAAATCTATACATTACAATATGTTTTTAATTTCTTTTCCCAAGAATCAACTTTCATGATTCCTTCACCCAAACCTCACCTTAATTCCATTTTCAAAAAGATGAGTTTAACAAGGTTTTATTTAAAAAATTTCCCATAAAAGGGATCCTAAGACATGACCTTAAAGTATCACTGTTTAAAAAACCCCTAAAATCTATAGAAAAAAATTTCTTTTGCTTTACATACTAATAATTCACCCAAATCACTCATTAAACTTTTAAATTATAACCCAACCCCCAAATTCTGAAATCAACCAAATTTAAAAAGCCAATTATCCAAAAACGACTTACAGTCATGGGGTGCAAATTTTTTTTTTGTATGGGTTGGTCCCGGGATCGAACCCCACTTTCCTTGGCATTACAAGCGCCCCTCTTACCATTTACTACAAAAAAAGGACCACCCTCAAAAATTTTTAAAGACAATTTTTATTCACTTTTATCCCTTTCCACTGAAAAAGAAAAAATCTCAAACTTAATCACCCATTACAACCTTTTAGAATGTATACCCTTTTTTAACATAAAAATTTAAAAAAACATTCAGAATTCAATTATGACTTTTCCCCCTCCTGAAAATAAATACAGATCATTATTTCAAAGCATTCCCCCAAATTACTATCATTTAGCAGTGTATATACCTACTATACTCCCGGAAACGCAGTTCCTCAGCCATCTGAGGGATCGGGTGACCTGATACCTGTTCAACCCCCTCAAACCAATTTCCTCCGTTTGGGGGGGGAATGGTTTATGATGCAAAAAACCTTCTTCCTTTCCCCCAGTTTTTATGGGGCCAAAGCAAGTCCAAACTCCATTTTTCACCCCTCTCTTTGGGTTGTATCCTTTGTCGCGTACCCCTAGTCTCTGCTGGGAAAAACCAAAACAGACAAAAACCCAAAAAAATGCTCCCGGGGACCTTGGGCCCCCTTCCTCCTTTTCGGTTTGAAAAGTCAAAAATGGTCCATATAGATTATGAATCTCTCTTTTCTTTCTTTTGGGCCCCCCATCACACTCCATATACCATCGCCAACGTCATCTCTCTGACACTCTCATCCATCATCGCAATCTCACTCCAAACATCTCTCCATCATCTCTAGAACTAAAACGCTCTAAGCAAGTCCAATGGACAATACCGGTCACCCATGACTGTGAACTCTAGAGCACCACCTATATATCCTACACTAATTTACTCGACCAGGTGTAAGCTCAGAAACTCGCAGTGAACGCACATCGAGTCTGATGACCTCCCCCGGTCATCTGATAGATTCGACGGGAAGTTCAGACTCCTGTCCAGACACCAGCCAAACAACCCCGATCCCCTAAACACATACACACGTTCATAGCAATTGTATATGGCGATTGTAGCAAATGCTAGTTTTCATAGCCTCATAGTGCGGTATCATCTAAAACAATGCTAACAATCACAACATACCACACATCTTGATGAGAAGGTAACAACAGTATGTGGCGATTATTCGCAAATGGATATACAGTCGTGAGGGCCAACAAATAGATTGATTCACCTCACTAGATTTGTGTATGACTTGTGTATATCGGCACCACTGACAAGAAATGTGCGCATCAGTATGTTATATATTTATGTCTATAGGTATGGTAAGCGGTTTTTATCTCCCGAGTGGAGAGTCAGTGCTACTATAGATCCTGGTTTCTAATCAACACTCTGTCGCAGCACACCGCGACATGCAAAACCCATGTATACGGCTCCAATTGATATTAGCATTTAAACTCCATGACGGACAGGGATGTAGCTCATTTGGTAGACGACCACGTCGTCAAACGCCAGAAGATTGGGTCTAGGCTCCCACGATGTGTCTGTATGGACAAAAAATAAAATAATGACAAACAAAAAAAATCAAATAAAACCAGACTGCAAAACAACAAACAACAAAAAACAGAAAAAACCAAGCAAAAAGACAGCCAACATGGGGACTGAGCGTAATCGAAACAATTACATTGATGGCAGTTCAACACAATATAAAACATTAAGCAGATCAATACAAGAAAAAAAACACTAGTATCTAAAATAATAATAAAAAAGAACACAAAAATTGTATGACAACAACATCACAACATGATCTGCAAAAAACTCAGAGAAACACAAAAAAACACAACATACACAACAAACACGATTTGTTACATACAACAGAGAACAAACAAAAACAACTGACAGAGGGATAATAGAAAAAAAAAATAACACACAAACGTAATTTATTTCTACAACGAAAATGTAACTGAAGCACCACTAGCAAGAGCCATGGTCAACTCTTTGACACAAAGAAAAACAACATAAAATAAAAATACAAAACAAGTCAACAACGCTACAAATAAATACATATGTATACACAGCAACATAAAAAATAGACAACATATACAAAAAAGACAACAACACAACACACACACAATATACACAAAAACACACACACACACAGGAAACAAACACAAAAACCACAAAATACAAAACGACAACACAAAAACTTTGGTCCAAGTGGAGTGGGTGTGTGTGTGTGTGTGTGTGTAAGTGTGTCCTGTGTGTGTGTGGTGGTGGGTGTGTGTGTTGTGTTGTGTGTGTTTGTCAAACACACTGCGAAGAACCACACACACCAACTGATCACACGACACTGGACACTACACCCACATCACACACACAGGACACCATAAAACACAACACAACACACACAACAACAAACACACACAACACAAGACCACACCACTTTCATACACAACACACACCACAGCACTCATACACACACACTACGACCCACACACCCTGAACACACACCACACACACACACACACACACACACACACACAACACACAAACACTGACACACACACACACACCACACACAACACACACATACACACAAGACACACACACACACTGGACCCACACACTGCCCACACACATCACACACAACACACACACACATACACACACTCACACATCACTGGACACACACACGGGACACAAAAACACACACACACCAAACACACACCACCATACACACACACACACAACCCACACAATAAACAAACACACACACACAAAGGGAAACACAACCCACTCATCATACCACACACCCACAGCCACCTGTATCCCACACACCGACACACATGTCACCAACACACTGACACGACACACCACAGACACATACACACACCCTGACACATGGGACACACACACGGGACAACACACACACACACACACACCACACACACACACACACACACACCCACACACACACAACACACACCATATACACACACACTACACTGGACACACACCCACTGGCACACAACACATCACACGACACACATCGCACAACACACACCACACACACACACACACCACACACACTAACAAACCCACACACCAGGACCACACACCATACATACACACACCACACACACACTGAAACACGACACACCACACCTGAAACA
Organism: Coregonus suidteri; assembly: GCA_036851935.1. Taxonomy (NCBI): domain Eukaryota; kingdom Metazoa; phylum Chordata; class Actinopteri; order Salmoniformes; family Salmonidae; genus Coregonus; species Coregonus suidteri. Next base: position 19,230 of record JAGTTL010000597.1, on the reverse strand, counting down.
CCACACACACACACACCAAACACACACACACATTCACACACCACACACACGGGACAACACACACGTGTATACAAACACAACACACACTCACACACATTACACACACACACACACACAAACAAAACACAGCACACACCAGGACACACACACACTCCATGACACACACACCATTGCACTACACATACTGAACACACACACACACCCAATCACACACACAACACTGAACACACACACACACACACAAACACACACACACACACACACACACACTACCACACATAAACACACTGGACACACACTGAACAGCAAGCTAAAAAGATGTTGGAACTACGGATGGCAACCACCACACCTCATTTGTATATCAGCAACTTTTATATATATCAATTATGTTACAACTGCTATCCACTTGTTTTGATGTGTTTTCTCTCAGGTAATCAAAGAATCAAAGGATGCAAGGATATACCTAGACACTCTGTGGGAGATTTCATACCAAGTAATTTCTTGGAATCACGATCTCGTTGGGTTGTCATCTAAACTAACGGAACATGGCTTTGCCCTTCGACAAGTTTAACTATAACTTGAAACCAAGAAGACACTCTAACCTTATATACCCTTTTATTGACCCTCTTCCTAGACATCCATCTGGCAAGTCTCCATGGGTACACGGTCCCTGTCTTTTGATGTTCATCATCATCTTACCCCCAAGTCCAGTATCCTAAACATCACTCATGCTATCCTAACATCACTAAGCTCCCTTTGACATGATGGAAGGTCGACTTCATGGGCACAGACCACTCATCTCTTAACTCTTTCCCCTGTCCTCAACAATCCTAATGACATGACAATCAAATTACAATCAATTTCTTTATTTTTTTTATTTTGTGGTCAGTGACTGGACTTACCACCCAACAACGAACATATAACTTCATATCAAAATACAATAATTCTCTACTCAGTATCACATATATCGCTGACTAGATCCTAAACTATGCTAGATAACTGAGAATTGAGGATCCCGTCAACCTTTTCATACCTGAATCCAAACTTTTTTGATTCTCCATAATATTTACATCAACAATTTTTTAAATATTATATTTTATATTTTTTAAAAAACATTGTCTTACATTTTGAGTGAATTGTTTTCCCATTTGAGAGAGGGATATAGAATAGTATATCCTTATCATGCTAGGTAGTTTTTTTTGCTACACTCGTGATGTACTGACCATCCACTAGTTGAGCCAGTGTGGTCCACTCTTGATTAGTCACTTCCCACAGAAAGATAAATTTGTTTGTAAAAACAGTAGGATACATACATATGTATGTAGATATATGATATATATATAATATTATAACTAACATTCTAGATACACCACAGACAACACCCACACACACGTAACACCAATCAATTGGACTAGGAATTGTTCAATAACTGTGCTGTAACGTGTAGCATCCACTAGGGTGGAGGCCAGTTGGTCCACTCTTGAAGTAAGAGACCTTGGTTTTGGCATTCAATTTCAATGGGTTCGTGAGACACCCTTGAGTACATGTCACTTTATAAAATGGACATTTTGTTTGGGTATAAACAGTAGGATGTTCACTAATGCTTCCGTAGAGTCCATTCTCGTTTAAAAAATTCAATAACACCACATCTCATTCATTATACCTCTATAATTATTTATACAATACATTATGTAAAAATATTCATTTATAAGATACACTACCTATTATATATATATTATATATATATAGTATGTTATGATCTAGTCCTCTATACTATATCACTATAGTTAGTATGCATAGTTAGTGACTATAGAGCCTTCATCATATTTGTGGAAAATTCAACTCACCTTCATAAATGCTCTTCCAAGAGTAAATGATTCGGGCAAGGAGTTTCTGTTCAGATGTAAGTCTTCAAGCCTTCTGGTTCCTCTGGGGTCCTTTTTTCTTGGTTTGACTGAGTGAGCATCCCACATGACGCTCTTTAATGTGGTTCAAATGGATCTGTTTTAGGTTAGGCAGTAAAACGGGACATCTTAAGAATACAATTTACCTCCCCGGCATTTCCGGGTTTACTTTAACGCCCCCTTCCGAGAGCTTATTTTTAAAAGGTTAAAGGTTAAACCAAGGTTTAAAAAAGTAGTTTCAAAGACAGCTTGTGGGACCCCATGTGGTACATATGCGCAAGTATCCCTTGTTGTGTAGGAGCCCACTGCCTAGATGAGCAAACCGGTTGATCATTTAAATATGGATAGCTGGGGGGGTGAGAACTCTTTTCTAAAAAGGGTAAACAGGTTTAAAAACAGATTGTTTTAAAGAACCACCACCCACGCTCACAGACAACCACACATCACCACACACACACACACCACGAGCACACTACCCAATAAACCATTGGCTCTTGTTGTAGAGAGTGGAGAGAGAGAGAAGAGTAGGAGTAGAGAGAGAGAGAGAGAGTAGAGAGTGAAGAGAGAAGTAGAGAGAGATAGAGCGAGAGGAGAGAGAGAGATTGACGGGAGAAAGCATAAGAGAGAGATAGAGAGAGACGGCCCTCTCCCTGGCAGATCAGGAGCCACCATGTTTTCTTCTTGTGGCTGTGTGGAAGCAACGAGAAATTGAAACAATCCAGGGTCTATCTTGTTTCCTCCATTTGATCTCTATCCCATGGGTCCTTGACTACACGCCCAGACCAGCTGCCAGGGAGCTGGAGGGAACCATCCTTCCCAAAAGCACAGCATTGGTAGTTAAGAAATTGTCTCTACTATTGTTAATCATATTCCTTGTTAACTATTAATATTTAAACAACTCAGTGAATATGTGTTCTTTCTCTCACAGCATAATAGATCATATATTCCTCATCAATGTGCTTTACTTTCAAGAAATCAGCTGCAACTATCAGTTACATAAGCCCACACCCTAAATAGTGAAGAGAACGTCCGGACAGGATGTTCCTTAAAAGGTCATAAAACACAGGACACAGGAAACTCACCAATCACGTTTTTGACAGCAACCGTCTACTATAGTTCTCTCTCAACAGGAGTTCTGTGAAACAAGACAGTTGGAGATTGAAACATTGTAATGTGTATTCCCTTCCCCCCAACTGCTCTGTTCACCTCAAACAAACAAACCAGACTGGCCGTTTCCCACGCAACAATTGACTTTCAAATCCTAAATTAGTTGATATCTTTCAGAAATACATATTTTTCCCCTACTCATAATTCCATCGGTCTATAGGAGTGTTCTCAGGTTTTCAATTACAACCATTTCTAGTGCATATTGTATATGGTTTCAATATCTTACTAATCAGATTTTGATAAATAACAGATTATAACATGAAAAGCTCAGTGTTGATGATTTTAAATATAAACATTAACAGTCCACAAAAGGGGTGTGTAAAAACATTATGTTGGCTTGGCTTGATAAAAAGGGTAGATTGAATTTCTCTTGGCAGTTGTGGCTCCCGAGGTACTACAGCAATCAGGACTAGCTACCCATCCCCCACTGCTGCTCTCACCCCCCACCCCCACCCACCCCATCCCCTGACACATGCTGGACTCTCAGGTTTCTGTTCAATAAGTGCAGCACCGCACACAGTACAGTACAACATTTATTAGTCCATGTTACAGGGAACAAAGGGAATTTGTCTTTCTGAAAGGGGTTGGGTCACATATCAGACCAGTTCAGATCAATCCCCAACTTTTGTTGTCTGGCTCAGGACTCAAACCAGTGACCTTTCAGTTACTGGACTAATTCTCTAACTTTCCACCGCCTAACACCTTCTAGCATGGGCTTTAGCCTAGTTCCTTTTAAAATATTCCTTAAAAAAAAAGTAAATAAATACACTATCCCATGTGTTGTGTAGAAAACATGAGTCTGTCTCATATCTGGTACATGAGTTAGTCCTTGCCTTCAACTTCAAAATCAGTGTCACCCTCAGGTCAAGAGGGCATTACCTCTTGGTCTAATGGTCAAGACACTGGTTTTTCCCATAGGAACACCTGGGTACAAGTCCCGCCCCTGAAATGTGCACGTACCTCTCCCAAGCACCATTCACTGCTTCCAACAAAGGTGTAGTGTTTTTTTTGCAAACAGCAACAGTGTATTTCCCTCTTTCGTCTCAAACCCGGGTCTCGCTGCCCGTAGGCAAACAAATATATTGGGAGTGAACTTCAGGGTAGCCCCAAACAAGTTTTGAACCTGGGTCCATCAACTGTCAAGCCAACACCTTAAAGCGTGTTAGGTTTCTAGAATGAACCTAGTAAAACTCGAGGGGACGTTTAGTAAAGCTCAAAACCAAGTTTAAGTCACCCATTGGGTCATACAGCTGCATAAGAAAAATAACATATTCTCAACAAGCACCTTCATTTAACCCTTTCTCCTATGCTGAGCCCCTCCTTCCACATCTGAACCGCCAATACACCTCTGTGTGCTATCCAGAAGATTGAGTGATATAATGTTCTTCCTCACTTCATCTAACCTTGACCTCTGCCCAATTGCTCACTCCTCCCCAACTCACGGCTGTCATGTTGACTTGTACCAGACTGTGTCTCTTCTCCTCCAATATGAATCCCTGATGGCTAACAATAACATATCCTGACAAGAATGGAAACGTTATACATTCCCCTCTCTCCCTCAGTGACAGTGATAAAGTATATTCATGTTTAGAAGTCAGAACCCAACAAGCGCTACGCCAAGAGGTCCGATACCTCTCGATGATGTGGGCTAGGTGTTGGATTAAGGGTTCCGCTTACATTACCCCCCTTCCTTGGGGAGAGCATGCCCCCGACACTTCTTTATAGCAAGTCTCTCACCGTGTACACGCCTCTTTGATGCCTCACAGGGCACTCTCTCCCACTTCTGACACCAATTGTAACAAATTAAGGTATAGCTCCAACCGGGACTTCAACCCAGGTCCAGCGACATCTATCAAGCCAACACGCGTTATCCATTACACCAAGAGAATCAGAAGGTGGTAATTGGTAGGTGTTGGGTTGCAGCTTGCTACAGTGATATACTTATATAGGGCAATGTGTGATCTGGGAGCGTGCAGCACTACCACTAGTGCTCCTGACACAGCCTAACACAATCTTTACTCTTCTGAACCTTAAAAACTGACCTAAAAGTCAGATACATTGAGACAACCACCATGTTGATGCAGCAAGTGTATGGTTAATGTGAGTGAATTGGGGGTGGGTAGGACCACCAGTATCATCAACTATATGTCTAATGAATGCATTACTATTAATGCCAGTACTAAAAACGGATGGATGCCTCTTCATCAGCACCATCTCACCTGTGAAACTAGATTATCAGCAATCAATCAATAAGAACTAATGAAATGGAGCAATGAAGACATTAGAACTGCTAAAGGTCAGATAATTATCTTCGGACACCAAATTTCCTACATGGTAGATTTTGTTAAACATGATCTGTCAATTCTGGAGAGTCAACGCTCTCTCTCCTCCTCTTCCCCCATCTCTCTTTGCTGGGTGAAGTTTCCCCTAGATACAGATCTAGTATCAGCTTCCCCTCCCCCAAACCTAACAAGGATCAATTAGTGGGAGGAATTTAAACCTGATCCAAAGCCAGTGTCTATTTGGGAAACTTGTCTCCTCCCCCCCCCACAACTCTACATGTGGATGCGGGTCTTCCTCCATCTCACCATGTTCACAAAGAAAACGGCAGTGTATTTCAGCTGTAAGTATTTTGAAGTTTACTAGCTATATTATTGAATTGAATCGACCTAGCGTCATTATTATTCAACAAATAACTGGGCCACTTGTCCCGCCGTAGCAGCAGTGGTGGTTCTAGAACATTCCCAGTGGGAGAGGGCCAGGCTGGGGCCAGTTGTTACTGTTAGAGGGGCAGTTACATCACACATTATTGTTGTCATGTCGTTTTCTTCACTGCATTGCAGGCATCAATAGACAAATTACCATGTTTTATAATCAACGATTTATTATTTTGCATTTACATTTACATTAAATGTTTTTACATTTGCATTACATATTCAGTATCAAAAAAGGTTACATCACAACTGTATTCTACCGGTTTTTGTTGTGGTTTCTTGCAAAAAGATCCGCAAATGCTCTGGATTTAAGGCCTTTGGGCCTTCCTTGACTCAAGACCTTAATACACCTAAATTGCTTAATCTTTCCATCTGACATTGTGGACCTAAGGAACGTTTTCACCAGCTTTTTTTTTAGTGCAGACAAAACCGCTGTTCACAAAGAAGCGGTACTAACAGGGAGCCATGAAACAGCTATTTTGCACAGTTTAAAGAGCTGAAAGAAAACTTCTTATAAGGCTGAATGAATAATGCTATCTCTACTACACTGGGGGTCTCTGCATGCCCACTCTGGATTTTTCCTTTGTCCAAATTCTTCTGAACTGATGTAGTTCCATGCCCCAAGTCCTCAATATTTGATTCATACATTCTAGCAAATGGAAACAGGGACTTCTCTTTGAGAAATGCACGTCACTTTTGGGGTTTAGAGTTTGGACGCCATTCATTATGCTCACAGTTTCTGCTAGAGAGAAACCGTCTGTTGAGCTCATTGAGCATCTGATCTAAGACAGGGTAGAAAAGGTTTCTAGGATTGCCACATGAAGTTCCCCCCTTGATTATCCATCACTCTTGCAGACTATCATCGGTGTCCTCTCTTTGTGCAAATGTTTTGTGTGTGGCTGTAAGTATATATTACTCTCCTATTGTTTTAATATAGTCCCCATTTTTCTTGAACCTGTTTGTTTGTATTCCCTTGTTTTTACGGCATTTACCAGTGTTGCAATACTTTTTACAGCTTTCTGATTGACTCTCCATGTAAATCGTTGCTTGTTTGTTGCCGCTCAGCCCTTGCAATGAATTGCAAATCCCCCCTCTTTTGTAATTTGCCTTCTTCCAGTTGTTAAAACCCAATTTTGGATCCAATTCAAGCTCTCTGAGACAGGCGTAACAAAACCCAGAGTCTGATTTGTTTGAATATTGAAGCCAGGGGTTGGATGTGGTACCAGGCCGCCTTGAAGCTCCTCCTCCTGTCCCCCCTCCAAAAGTTCTGGGTCCATGTTCATCACTGGCTGCACCGGTGGCTCCTCCCGGGATTGGCTGACATCACTCTCAGTGCTCTCCCAATGGTCTTCCTGCTGTCTCTCTCTGCTCTCTCTTGCCTCTCTCCACACCTGGGAACCCTCTGGCTCTGTCTGCTTTCTGCCTTGTCTTTTCTTTGGAAGAAACAACATGAAGTCCTTTTTTCTCTCTCATGTTGGTGACACTATAGAGCAAAAGCAATGGGGACCAAGCTTATTCATTCATTTACTGAAAATAACTGACTCGCTAGGTAGCTATCTTTCATGTCTAACCTTTCTAACGTTACAATGCGTTTACTGAGTGTGGTTTAGTAAAGCACTCAGCAACATGCGTTTTTGATCAAATATTATACCCTTTTTCATTATTGCCATACATTTTCGATGCCTGACTGTTAAGAATAGCTACAAAACTAAACCAAAAACAATGCAAACGAATACATAGCCCAGGATTCAAGCCCATTCGCTTCATTAATTCACAAAGAAAGTCACAACGGACAGGTTAACTTTAGCTGATCTAACGTTACACTTCTGTAATGCATTTAATAGTTAACTATGTTACAAATACAAACTATTCCAACATGTTGCTCACCTCTCTTTATTTCCTTCTTCTTGCTTGAACAACATTATTATTATTATTATTAATGCATTTAGAGGGGCCACAAGGGGGTCCAAGCTTGTTGTCACAGGGCCACTGTGCCCCCCCCCCCCCCCCTCCCAGAATGATTCTTCATTCACTTCACTTGCACTGACGTTTCCCACTACCTAATTTTAGCTCATTTAAGCAGTTTTAAAATAAAAGGTTTTGTCTTCACAGTTGAATAAATGTCCTTTTCCTTTTAATCACTGTATAATTTCCTCCCTTTTAATCATTGGTTTTCCCGCGCTCCGACGTCCGTCCGTTTTTCTCCAGTCCTTTTTACTGCCGTCCAATGACGATGTTAACTCTCTCTCTCTTAGCTAGCTAGACTATGCACCTGCCTCTGCTATCAATACACTGTGCTAACATTAGCCTTTTCTGGACCACAGAAAATAACAGTTTTAAACGTTGTAAAAACCCACTTCTTCCAGACAGAATAGTTCCTGTAGATTCAGACTTACTCATCACCAATCTGTTGTTGTTATGTCTCGTGGGTTTCATAACCACGTCTGTATAACAATTAAATAATGATGAGAACAGGAGACAGGACGGTTAATTATTTCCAACCAAATTTATCTGGAACAGTGATCATCTCAACACATACAAACCCCCAGTGATTGCTCTGCGGGCACAACCCCAATATACAACAAATACATAAGTAAATGGACACTAAACAAAGCTCATAGAGGAATTTAAATGTTCATTTCTAGAAAGTAGGGCCATGAGATAGGGTCAGAAAGGTCAGTATGTTTGATAACTGGTTACAGAGGTGACCATAATAAGCATAAGGTCCATTATAACACCAGTGAAGTAGAGGTGGGAGCTAAAAGCAGACATGGACAAGTGAGACGGTGTGAGGAGGTCAGGGGTGAAACACTAGATCAGGACAGGTAAAATGGCAGGGCTGGAAATAGACACAGACACACATTCTGATCATGGCCTCAGACCTGACCTGAGACACCCAAACAGAAGATGCCATAGCAAAGTCCTGTCCGTAGCTATATGGGATTTCCTTTCATCAAAATGTGTGGTCCAGTGTGTGTGTGTTTGTCCAGTGTGTGTGTGTGTGTGTGTGTGTGTCCAGTGTGTGTGTCCCAGTGTGTGTGTGTGTCCAGTGTTTTGTGTTTTCAGTGTGTGTGTGTTGTGTGTGTGTGTGTGTGTGTGTGTGTGTTCAGTGTGGTGTGTGTGTGTGTGTGTGTGTGTGTGTTTGTGTCCAGTGTGTGTGTGTGTCCAGTGTGTTGTGTGTGTCCAGTGTATGTGTCCAGTGTGAGTGTGAGTCCAGTGTGTGTGTCCAGTGTGTGTGTTTTGTCCAGTTTGTTTTTGTGTGTGTGTGTGGTGTGGTGTTTTTGTGTGTGTGTGTGTGTGTCCAGTGTATGTGTGTGTGTGTGTGTGTGTCCCCGGTGTGTGTGAGTGTGTCCAGTGTGTGTGTGTCCAGTGTGTTTTGTGTTTGTCCAGTGTGTGTGTGTTGTGTGTGTGTGTCCAGTGTGTGTGTGTCCAGTGTGTGTGTTTGTGTCCAGTGTGTGTGTGTGTCCAGTGTGTGAGTGGTTCCCGTGTTGTGTGTGTGTCCAGTGTGTCTTGTGTCCAGTGTGTGTGTCCATGTGTGTGTGTGTCCAGTGTGTTGTGTGTGGTGACAGTGTGAGTGTGTCCTGTGTGTGTGTGTGTTTTTTCCAGTGTGAGTGTGTCCAGTGTGTGTGTTTTGTTCCAGTGTGTGTGTGGTGTCTAGTGTGTTGTGTTTGTGTCCAGTGTATGTGTGTGTGTGTGTCCGGTGTGTGTGTGTGTGTCCAGTGTGTGTGTGTCCATGTGTGTGTGTGTGTGTATTTGTACAGTGTGTGTGTGTGTGTCCAGTGTGTGTGTGTGTCCAGTGTGTGTGTTCAATGTGTGTGTGTGTGTGTGTACAGTGTGTGTGTGTCCAGTGTGTGTGTGTGTATGTCCAGTGTGAAGTGTGTCCAGTGTTGTGTGTTTGTCCAGTGGTGTGTGTGTTTGCGTGTGTCCATTGTGTGTGTGTGTGTGTGTGTTTGTCCAGTGTTTTGTGTGTTTTGTGTGTGTCCAGTGTGTGTGTGGTGTGTGTCCAGTGTGTGTGTGTGTGTCCAGTGTTGTGTGTGTGTGTGTGTGTGTCCAGTGTATGTGTGTGTGTGTGTGTGTCTGGTGTGTGTGTGTGTGTTTGTGTGTCCAGTGTGTGTGTGTGTGTCCAGTGTGAGTGTGTCCCGTGTTTGTGTGTCCGTGTGTGTGTTGTGTGTGTGTGTGTGTTTGTGTGTGTGTTTGTCCAGTGTGTGTGTGTGTGTGTGTTTGTGTGTCCAGTTGTGTGTTTGTGTCCCCCCCCCCCCCCCCCCCATGTGTGTGTGTGTCTGTCTCTGTGTGTGTGTGGTGTTTGTGTCACAGTGTGTGTGTGTTCAGTGTGTGTGTGTGTGTACAGTGTGTGTGTGTCCAGTGTGTGTGTTCAGTGTGTGTGTGTGTGTGTGTGTGTGTATGTGTTTGTTTTGTGTGTGTGTGTGTGTGTGTGTCTGGTGTGTGTGTGTGTCCAGTGTGTGTGTGTGTCCAGTGTGAGTGTGTCCCATTGTGTGTGTGTCCAGTGTGTGTGTGTGTGTGTGTGTCCAGTGTGTGTGTGTGTCCCAGTGTGTGTGTGTGTGTGTGTGTGTGTGTGTTGTATGTATGTTTTTGTGTGTGTGTGTGTGTGTGTGTCCAGTGTTTGTGTGTGCGTCCAGTGTGAGTGTGTCCAGTGTGTGTGTTTGTGTCTAGTGTGTGTGTGTGTCCAGTGTGTGTGTGTTTCCAGTGTGTGTGTGTCCAGTGTGTGTGTGTGTGTACAGTGTGTGTGTCCAGTGTGTGTGTGTTTCGTGTGTGTGTGTGTGTGTTATGTGTTTTTGTGTGTGTGTTGTGTGTTAGTCCAGTGTGTGTGTGTGTGTCCAGTGTGTAAGTGTGTCCAGTGTGTGTGTGTGTGTCTAGTGTGTGTGTGTGTCCAGTGTGTGTGTGTGTCCAGTGTGTGTGTGTGTCCACTGTGTGTGTACAGTGTGTGTGTGTGTGTGTGTACAGTGTGAGTGTGTCCCAGTGTTTTGTGTTTTTTTGTCCATGTGTGTTGTGTGTGTGTGTGTGTGTGTTTGTTTGTGTCCAGTGTGGTGTGTGTGTGGTGTGTGTCAGTGTTACCATGGTTATTATTTACAGGGACAGCTGAGGAGTCAACATCCCAAACCCTAAACCCTGGATAGAGGGGCTCAGTGATGTGGTGTAGAATGTGTTTTCAGGTGGATCAGTGTGTCAGAGGAGACTCTGTAGAAGGACAGAGTGCCGGCTAGGCCAGTCCCAGATACACTCCTACTCTGTGGGAGCTGGAGGAGGTGGACGTCTATGGTAGTGGACTTATTTTTGTGACAGGCAGAGTAACTGTTTTTCAGAGCAGAACAGACTCCAGGACTTGTCATTGTTATCCAAGACAAACAGTCCACATTATACCCCCTCCTCTTCCTGCTGATTCCTTTTTATATGTCACTCCTATATCAGCCTCACTCCCACTCCACTCTACCTCCCAGTAACAGCGCCCAGTCAGACCCTCTCTACACAGCACCTGGTACAGTCCTCAAATCTCTCTGGGTGATCAGGATACTGCTGCTCCTCTCTCTCCTCCATGTCACCTTTCTGTTCTCCTCAGACAGAGAGGAGGAATCTTTTTACTGTGTTTAGGTCCAGTGGTGAGATCACAGACATCTGATGGATGAAACCAGACACAATATTAGAAATCATCATCATTCACATTAGAATGTTTAACTCACTTTTCACTAATTCATTTAATGTAGATTGTTTCTAGGTATCAAAAGGAGAAGTTAAGGTAACTTGAGATTGTCTGAATGATCATATGTTATATCTGTATGGTAATATAAAACACGCACTTATTCCCATTAATTACACACATAACACACACATCCTGAACACACACACACACACACACAGACAAACTGAACACACACACACACACACACACTGGACACACACACACACACACATCCTGAAACACACACACACACACACACACACACACACACACACACACACACACTGAACCACACACACACCACACTGAACACACACACACACACACATTTCTAATGTAACAGGAACACGTCACACACAGACACACACATTGTCAAAGCAACTCTTTGTAAACTTTTTGGTGTCCCTGATTTGTGCTTTCTGTAGAACTACAGCTGATATTTTAATATGACCAAGTAAGTAATGATGGTGGTCTTTGACTTTGACTTCACTTGAAATTAAGACTTATTCTTAGTCATTTCTTCACAGCATTCAACACTCACATTTTCTAAGTCCGCGGTTTCATTGTGTTCTCTCCACCATGTTCCACACTGTAGCGGTAAGCAGAAGAACAGACAGTCATTTGAGGGATACACCTGAACTCACACACACACACACACACACACACACACACACACACACACACACACACCACACACACACACACACACACACACACACACAACACACACACACACACACACACACACACTTGGACACACACACACAAACACACACACACACACACAAACACACTGGACACACAACACAACACACACACACACACAAACACACTGGACACACACACACTCACAACACTCACACATTCAGCATATAACTTTGTACAATCTGTGGTAAGAACGTTTGTGTGTGTGTGTGGGTGTGTGTGTTTGTGTGTGTGTGTGTGTGTGTGTGTCCAGTGTGTGTGTGTGTCCCAGTGTGTGTGTGTGTCCAGTGTGTGTGTGTGTGTGTCCTGTTTGTTTTGTGTGTGTGTCCTGTGTCTGTGTGGGTGTGTCCAGTGTCCAGTGTGGTGTGTCCAGTTTTGTGTTCCAGTGTGGTGTGTCCAGTGTGTGTGTGTGTTTGTGTGTGTTCATTTTTGTGTGTGTTTGTCCATGTGAATGTGGTGTGTCCAGTGTGTGTGTGTGTTTCCAGTGTGTGTGTGGTGTATATGTGTTGTGTCCTGTTTTTTGTGTGTGTGTGTCCAGTGTGTTGTGTCTCCAGTGTGTGTGTGTGTGTGTGTCCAGTGTGTTTGTGTGTGTCCAGTGTGTGTAAGCAAGAAGAACAGTTAGTCATTGAGGGATACACCTGAACTCTCACACACACACACACACACACACACACACACACACACACCACACACACACACACACACCACACACACACACACACACACACACACACACACACACACACTCACTCACACACACAAACACACACACACACACGGTCAGTATATATTTTGAATTGTATAACTTTGTCCAAGTGTGTTCTGTGTGTGTCCAGTTTTTTGTCCCCTCTGTGTGTGTCCCAATGTGTCCATTTTGTGTTGTGTGTGTTGTGTCCAGTTGTTTGTTGTGTTTTGTGTGTCCATGAGTGTGGTGTGTGTCCGGTGTGTGTCCAGTGTGTGTGTGTGTGTGTATGTCAAGTGTGTGTTTGTGTGTCCAGTATGTGTGTGTAGTGTGTGTGTTTGTGTCTAGTGTGTGTGTGTTTGTGTCTAGTGTTTATTGTGTGTGTGTGTGTGTGTTTGTCCAGTTTTGTGTGTGTGTCCAGTGTGTATGTGGTGTGTTTCCAGTGTTTGTGTGTGTGTGTGTTTTAGTCCAGTGTGTGTGCTGTGTGTCCAGTGTATGTGTGTTGTCCATTGTTTTTGTGTTTGTGTTTTGTTTACAGTGTGTGCGTGGTGTTGTGTGTGTGTGTTGTGTGTCCAGTTGTGAGTAAGTCTGTGGTGTTTTGTGTGTGTCCAGTTTGTGTCCAGTGTGTGTTTGTGTGTGTGTCCAGTGTGTGTGTGTGTGTCCAGTTGTGTGTGTGTGTGAGTGTGTGTGTGTCCCAGTGTTGTATGTGTGTGTGTTGTCCAGTGTGTGTGTGTGTCCCTGTGTGTGTGTATGTCTATATTTGTGTTTGTGTTTGTGTGTTGTGTGTGTGTGTGCGTTCCCATTGTGTGTGTGTGTGTTGTGTGTGTGTCCAGTGTGTGTGTGTGTGTGTGTGTGTGTCCAGTGTTTGTGTGTGTGTGTGTCCAGTGAGTGTGTGTGTGTCCGGTGTGTGTCCATGTGTTTGTGTGTGTGTATGTCAAGTGTGTGTTTTGTGTGTCCAGTATGTGTGTGTGTGTGTGTGTGTCTAGTGTGTGTGTGTGTGTGTGTGTCTAGTGTTATGTGTGTGTGTGTGTGTGTGTCCAGTGTGTGTTTGTGTGTCTGGTGTGTGTCCAGGTGTGTGTGTGTGTCCCAGTGTGTGTGGTGTGTTAGTGTGTGTGTCCAGTGTGTATGTGTGTGTGTTTGTCCAGTGGTGTGTGTGTGTCCTGTGTGTGTTAGCAGTGTATGTCTAGTGTGTGTTGTGTGTTTGTGTGTGTGTGTGTCTAATGTGTGTGTGTGTGTCCAGTGTGCATGTGTGTCCAGTGTGTGTGTCGCTCCATGGGTGTGTACTGATACACACACACACACACACTGGACACACACACAGGACACACACACAGGACACACCACACACCCACACACACACCGGACACACACACACACAAACAAACACACTGGACACACACACACACCGGACACACACACACACACACACACACACACACAGTGTTTATATAACTTAGTCCAAAGTGGTGGTCAGAATGTTTTGTCTTAACTAGCCTGATAACTCCAACATGTCTGATATGAACATTGACATAAACTCTCTACATACTTGAGTTTCTTCTCCAGGTCTGCAGTGTTGTGATCCTCCAGTCCAGCAGAGAGCAGTCTGACTCCTGAGTCTCCTGGGTGATTGTAGCTCAGGTCCAGCTCTCTCAGGTGTGAGGGGTTTTGACTTCAGAGCTGAGACCAGAGAAGCACAGCCTTCCTCTGTGACTAGAACAGCCTGACAGCCTGCAAAGAGTCAAATCATATTATAAAATCACACTGCTATTCTTTGGTGGGTGAAAAATAGTGGCAGTATTTTTTTTTCAAAAATTCTTCGATACAATCATGTGTCCTGGAAACCTGACATATCTATTCATAAGATGATTGTATTATTATTAGATATTATAAAAATATTGCTTGTAGATAGAAAAATGTATATTACAAATATTTCAGTAGACTGACCAGACCAGTTTTAAAAGCAGTATCAGTCAAAAGACAGACAGTGAGGTATCAGATTTTTAGATTGTATTGAGTATACAGTCCACACCACATCTATTTTGACAGTGAAGCTAACATTTTAAATGTGGCTCTATACTCCAGCATTTTGGATTTGAGATCAAATGTTTTTCATATGAGGTGACAGTATTAATGTCACCTTTTTATTTGAAGGTATTTTTTTAATACATATCTGTTTCACAACGTTTAGAAATTAAAGTACTTTATGTATCTAGTCCCCCTATTTCAAGAATCATAAGTATTGCTGACCAATTCACTTATAGTGTATTACAGTAGTCCAAAAGTTGTGGTATTTTGGTCCCAAACTCGTTGGTTGCATTTGCAGTTTGTTTTTGGTTGTGTTTTTTGGGTTATGTTTTGCCCAATATAACTGAATGGTGGATGATGACTGAATTTATTCTTCTGTCTAAGTGAGTAGATCACATGTTTCTAAACACTACTAAACTAAATGAATCGCTCCTGATGATCCCATGATTAAGAAAAATCATGAATGAGAAAGTTACAGAGGCTACAACCAAAACATGCTAACCTTCTCACCATTACAATAACAGAGTGGTATGATCCTTGTTCCTCTGTAACTTTCTCATTCATCATCATTCACGATTCATTCATGATTTATTAATAATCATGGTAGCATCCACATGAATGTAGAAGTGGTTCAGAAACATCTTCTATTCTTACTGACAATACAAGTGAAGTGACTCCAAAATGACAGGACATTATTCACCATTCAGTTTTCTATTTGGGAAAAACATCATCCAAACACAACCAAGACAAACTGCAATGCATTTTTATTACCAGTTTGTAGAATCACAAGCTTGATGTAATCACTGCAGGTAAGGAATATGGGACCAAATACTAAACTTATGACTACTTTAAAGCAATATAAGTGAACATGTACAAATGATTACGACTTTTTCAAATGGGAGAACTAGACAAATAAAAGTGCCTTCATTTCCAAACAGTACACAGATATGTATGAAAATATCCTCAAAAATAAAGGTGAACATTACATACTGTCCGCCTAATAAGAAACATTATATCTCAAATCCAAAATGATGGATGCATAGCACCAAATTTAAAACTGTAAGCTTCACTGTCCAAACACATATGGTGTTGGACTATGTGTGCCTGGTAAACACACATGTGGATCTGGTGAACAGTTATCACTTGTTGACCAACTAACAGGAATACTGACCTCAGAGTCTCCCAGTTTTTGAGTCAGTGGGGATTCCCCAGTCCAGCAGAGAGCAGCTTCACTCCTGAATCCTTCAGGTCATTGTTACTCAGGTCCAGCTCTCTCAGGTGTGTGAGGGTTTGACTTCAGAGCTGAGACCAGAGAAGCACAGCCTTCCTCTGTGACTAGAACAGCCTGACAGCCTGCAAAGAGTCAAATCATATTAAAATCACACTGCTATTCTTTGTGTGTGAAAATATATTTTTTTCAACATATTTTCAGATACAATCAGAGTCCTGAAACCTGCCATAAGTCTATTCATATATGTATAGATACAGTACCAGTCAAAAGTTTGAACACACCCTACTCATTCAAGTTTTTTGTTTAAGGCGCGTTTTTTTAAAACAATTTTTTACATTGTAGATAATAGTGAACATCAAAACTATGAAATAACCCACATGGTGTCACGAATTCCGCCGAGCTGCTGCTTCCTCCTCCTTGTTCGGGCAGGCTTCGGCGTTCGTTTGACCCCGGAGCACTAGCTACCACCACCCGTTTGATTATGTTTATCTATGTTTGTTTGGTTTTATCTGATTAGTGCACCATTGTTTTCCATATCACGTATTGATTTATGTCACCTATAAGTTTCCTTTGTGTTTGTTGTTTGAAGTTGTGCTGTGTCGTTGTACGCCTGTCCCTGTCTGTTGGCGTAGGTTATTTGGTTTTCTTATTGTTAGTGCTGTTCGCACTTTACGCACTGTTTTTGCGTATTCTGCTGTCGCCTCCTGTTATTGAGGCCCGTTGGATGTTGTATTTTGCTCCTGTGACTATTAAAGTCGGATCGACTAAGCTTCTGTGTCCTGCGCCTGGACTCCACACCGCATCCACATCAGCCTCTTGACACATGGAATCATGTAGTAACCAAAAAAGTTGTGTTAAACAAATCAAAATATATTTTAGATTTTAGATTCTTCAAAATAGCCACCCTTTGCCTTGATGACAGCTTTGCACACTCTTGGCATTCTCTCAACCAGCTTCATGAGGGATAGTCACCTGGAATGCTTTTTCAATTAACAGGTGTGCCTTCTTAAAAGGTAATTTTGTGGTATTTTTTTCCTTCGTTTTGAGCCAATCAGTTGTGTTGTGACAAGGTAGGGGGGGTATACAGAAGATAGCCCTATTTGGTTAAAGACCAAGTCCATATTATGGCAAGAACAGCTCAAATAAGCAAAGAGAAACGACAGTCCATCATTACTTTAAGAGATGAAGGTCAGTCAATATGGAACATTTCAAGAATCTTTGAAAGTTTCTTCAAGTGCAGTCGCAAAAAAACATCAAGTGCTATGATGAAAACTGGCTCTCATGAGGACCGTCACAGGAAGGAATAGACCCAAAGCTACCTCTGCTGCAGAGGACAAGTTCATTAGAGGTACCAGCCTCAGGCCAAAGAAATTGCAGCCCAAATAAATGCTTCACAGAGTTCAAGTCCACAGACACATCTCAACATCAACTATTCAGAGGGGACTGTGTGAATCAGGCTTTCATGGTCTAATTGCTGCAAATAAATCACACTACTAAAGGACACCAATAATAAGAAGAGACTTGCTTGGGCCAAGAAAACATGAGCAATGGACATTAGAACCGGTGGACATTTGTCCTTTTGTCTGGAGTCCAAATTGGAGATTTTTGGTTCCAACCGCTGTGTCTTTCTGAGAAGTGTTGTGGGTGAACGGATTATCTCTCGGCATGTATAGTTCCCACCTTAAAGCATGGAGGAGGAGGTGTTATGGTGTGGGTGTGCTTTGCTGGTGACACTGTCTGTGATTGATTTTAGAATTCAAGGGTCACATTTAACAAAAATTAACCAGCATGGCTACCACAGCATTCTGCAGCGATACGCTATCCCATCTGGTTTGGGCTTAGTGGGACTATCATTTGTTTTTTCAACAGGACAATGACCCAACACACTTCCCAGGCTGTGTAAGGAGAGTGATTGTGTGCTGCATCAGATGACCTGGCCTCCTAATCACCCAACCTCAACCCAATTGAGATGGTTTGGGATGAGTCGGACGGCAGAGTGAAGGAAAAGCAGCCAACAAGTGCTCAGCATATGTGGGAACTCTTTCAAGACTGTTGTAAAAGCATTCCAGGTGAAGCTGGTTGAGAGAATGCCAAGAGTGTGCAAAGCTGTCATCAAGGCAAAGGGTGGCTATTTGAAGAATTTCAAATATAAAATATATTTTCATTAATTTAACACTTTTTTTTTGGTTTACTACATGATTCCATATTTGTTATTTCATAGTTTTGATGTCTTCACTATTATTCTACAATGTAAAAAATAATAAAAATAAAGAAAAAACCCTTGATGAGTAGGTGTGTCTAAACTTTTGACTGGTACTGTATATAAATAAACGAATTTATCATTATTAACAGTAGATAACATGTTTCTAAACACTACTAAATTAATCATTGTGTGTGTGTGTGTCCAGTGTGTGGTGTGTCCAGTGTGTGTGTGTGTGTGTGTGGTGTGTGTGTCCAGTGTCTGTGTGTGTTCATTGAGTGATAGAGGAATACTGACCTCAGAGTCTCCAGTTTACAGTGTGGATTCCCCAGTCCAGCAGAGAGCAGCTTCACTCCTGAATCCTTCAGGTCCATTGTTACTCAGATCCAGCTCTCTCAGGTGTGAGGGGTTTGACCTCAGAGCTGAGACCAGAGAAGCACAGCCTTTCTCTGTGACTAGACAGCCTGACAGCCTGACCGAGAGAGATCATCATTATTTCACAACTGTTAATTTTAACCAGTAGTGTAGAAGGACAATTGGCAGATGCATTTGGTTTATTTCTCTTAAACAACATATAGATTCATCTTCTGTCTCCCTAGAATTGTATGGTCATATTGTTATACTAATGTGAACATCAATGCATTGATTCAATATGTTTTTTTCAATATATATTATATAACATATTATAATATTCTTTCTTATTATTCCTTTTCTAAACTGAATATTTTCTTCTTCCTGATATGATTAGTACTTAAATGTCATGTTATGTACTCACAGAGCAGCTCTGGAGGCATTGACCACTGGCAGCAGCACCCACGTGTCAGAAGACCTTCCTCTGATCTGGAGTATTTCTTCAGGTCAAACACATCCAGCTCCGTTTTCTGAAGTCAGCAACACAAGACCAATG
>JAGTTL010000596.1:0-35131 GCA_036851935.1 Coregonus suidteri | reverse complement strand
TTAATATCCTCTGTGGGGTTGGGTTGGGGCTGGCTGTGGTCTAGGTATTATAATGTTGTTAATATCCTCTGTGGGGTTGGGGCTGGCTGTGGTCTAGGTATTATAATGTTGTTAATATCCTCTGTGGGGTTGGGGCTGGCTGTGGTCTAGGTATTATAATGTTGTTAATATCCTCTGTGGGGTTGGGGCTGGCTGTGGTCTAGGTATTATAATGTTGTTAATATCCTCTGTGGGGTTGGGGCTGGCTGTGGTCTAGGTATTATAATGTTGTTAATATCCTCTGTGGGGTTTGGGGGGGCTGGCTGTGGTCTAGGTATTATAATGTTGTTAAATATCCTCTGTGGGGTTGGGGCTGGCTGGCTGTGGTCTAGGTATTATAATGTTGTTAATATCCTCTGTGGGGTTGGGGGTTGGGGCTGGCTGTGGTCTAGGTATTATAATGTTGTTAATATCCTCTGTGGGGTTGGGGCTGGCTGTGGTCTAGGTATTATAATGTTGTTAATATCCTCTGTGGGGTTGGGGCTGGCTGTGGTCTAGGTATTATAATGTTGTTAATATCCTCTGTGGGGTTGGGGTTGGGGCTGGCTGTGGTCCAGGTATTATAATGTTGTTAATATCCTCTGGGGGGTTGGGGCTGGCTGTGGTCTAGGTATTATAATGTTGTTAATATCCTCTGTGGGGTTGGGGCTGGCTGTGGTCTAGGTATTATAATGTTGTTAATATCCTCTGTGGGGTTGGGGCTGGCTGTGGTCCAGGTATTATAATGTTGTTAATATCCTCTGTGGGGTTGGGGCTGGCTGTGGTCTAGGTATTATAATGTTGTTAATATCCTCTGTGGGGTTGGGGCTGGCTGTGGTCTAGGTATTATAATGTTGTTAATATCCTCTGTGGGGTTGGGGCTGGCTGTGGTCTAGGTATTATAATGTTGTTAATATCCTCTGTGGGGTTTGGGGCTGGCTGTGGTCTAGGTATTATAATGTTGTTAATATCCTCTGTGGGGGGGTTGGGGCTGGCTGTGGTCCAGGTATTATAATGTTGTTAATATCCTCTGTGGGGGTGGGGTTGGGGGTCTGGCTGTGGTCTAGGTATTATAATGTTGTTAATATCCTCTGTGGGGTTGGGGTTGGGGCTGGCTGTGGTCTAGGTATTATAATGTTGTTAATATCCTCTGTGGGGTTGGGGTTGGGGCTGGCTGTGGTCTAGGTATTATAATGTTGTTAATATCCTCTGTGGGGTTGGGGCTGGCTGTGGTCTAGGTATTATAATGTTGTTAATATCCTCTGTGGGGTTGGGGCTGTGGGGTTGTTAATATCCTGGCTGGCTGTGGTCTAGGTATTATAATGTTGTTAATATCCTCTGTGGGGTTGGGGCTGGCTGTGGTCTAGGTATTATAATGTTGTTAATATCCTCTGTGGGGTTGGGTTGGGGGCTGTGGTCTAGGTATTATAATGTTGTTAATATCCTCTGTGGGGTTTGGGGTTGGGGCTGGCTGTGGTCTAGGTATTATAATGTTGTTAATATCCTCTGTGGGGTTGGGGGGCTGGCTGTGGTCCAGGTATTATAATGTTGTTAATATCCTCTGTGGGGGGGTTGGGGCTGGCTGTGGTCTAGGTATTATAATGTTGTTAAATGTTGTTATCCTCTGTGGGGTTGGGGCTGGCTGTGGTCTAGGTATTATAATGTTGTTAATATCCTCTGTGGGGTTGGGGCTGGCTGTGTTTCTAGGTATTATAATGTTGTTAATATCCTCTGTGGGGTTGGGGCTGGGGCTGGCTGTGGTCTAGGTATTATAATGTTGTTAATATCCTCTGTGGGGTTGGGGGCTGGCTGGCTGTGGTCCAGGTATTATAATGTTGTTAATATCCTCTGTGGGGTTGGGGCTGGCTGTGGTCTAGGTATTATAATGTTGTTAATATCCTCTGTGGGGTTGGGGCTGGCTGTGGTCTAGGTATTATAATGTTGTTAATATCCTCTGTGGGGTTGGGGCTGGCTGTGGTCCAGGTATTATAATGTTGTTAATATCCTCTGTGGGGTTGGGGCTGGCTGTGGTCTAGGTATTATAATGTTGTTAATATCCTCTGTGGGGTTGGGGCTGGCTGTGGTCGTCAGGTATTATAATGTTGTTAATATCCTCTGTGGGGTTGGGGTTGGGGCTGGCTGTGGTCTAGGTATTATAATGTTGTTAATATCCTCTGTGGGGTTGGGGCTGGCTGTGGTCTAGGTATTATAATGTTGTTAATATCCTCTGTGGGGTTTGGGGCTGGCTGTGGTCTAGGTATTATAATGTTGTTAATATCCTCTGTGGGGTTGGGGCTGGGGCTGGCTGTGGTCTAGGTATTATAATGTTGTTAAATATCCTCTGTGGGGTTGGGGCTGGCTGTGGTCTAGGTATTATAATGTTGTTAATATCCTCTGTGGGGTTGGGGCTGGCTGTGGTCTAGGTATTATAATGTTGTTAATATCCTCTGTGGGGTTGGGGCTGGCTGTGTGTCTAGGTATTATAATGTTGTTAATATCCTCTGTGGGGTTGGGGTTGGGGCTGGCTGTGGTCTAGGTATTATAATGTTGTTAATATCCTCTGTGGGGTTGGGGCTGGCTGTGGTCCAGGTATTATAATGTTGTTAATATCCTCTGTGGGGTTGGGGGTGGGGCTGGCTGTGGTCTAGGTATTATAATGTTGTTAATATCCTCTGTGGGGTTGGGGCTGGCTGTGTGGTCTAGGTATTATAATGTTGTTAATATCCTCTGTGGGGTTGGGGCTGGCTGTGGTCTAGGTATTATAATGTTGTTAATATCCTCTGTGGGGTTGGGGCTGGCTGTGGTCTAGGTATTATAATGTTGTTAATATCCTCTGTGGGGTTGGGGCTGGCTGTGGTCTAGGTAGGTATATAATGTTGTTAATATCCTCTGTGGGGTTGGGGCTGGCTGTGGTCCAGGTATTATAATGTTGTTAATATCCTCTGTGGGGTTGGGGTTGGGCTGGCTGGTCTAGGTATTATAATGTTGTTAATATCCTCTGTGGGGTTGGGGGGCTGGCTGTGGTCTAGGTATTATAATGTTGTTAATATCCTCTGTGGGGTTGGGGGGGGCTGGCTGTGGTCTAGGTATTATAATGTTGTTAATATCCTCTGTGGGGTTGGGGCTGGCTGTGGTCTAGGTATTATAATGTTGTTAATATCCTCTGTGGGGTTGGGGGGGCTGGCTGTGGTCTAGGTATTATAATGTTGTTAATATCCTCTGTGGGGTTGGGGCTGGCTGTGGTCTAGGTATTATAATGTTGTTAATATCCTCTGTGGGGTTGGGGCTGGCTCTGGTCTAGGTATTATAATGTTGTTAATATCCTCTGTGGGGTTTGGGGGGGCTGGCTGTGGTCTAGGTATTATAATGTTGTTAATATCCTCTGTGGGGTTGGGGGGCTGGCTGTGGTCTCTAGGTATTATAATGTTGTTAATATCCTCTGTGGGGTTGGGGCTGGCTGTGGTCCAGGTATTATAATGTTGTTAATATCCTCTGTATAATGTTGTTAATATCCTCTGTGGGGTTGGGGCTGGCTGTGGTCTAGGTATTATAATGTTGTTTAATATCCTCTGTGGGGTTGGGCTGGCTGTGGTCTAGGTATTATAATGTTGTTTAATATCCTCTGTGGGGGGGTTGGGGCTGGCTGTGGTCTAGGTATTATAATGTTGTTAATATCCTCTGTGGGGTTGGGGCTGGCTGTGGTCTAGGTATTATAATGTTGTTAATATCCTCTGTGGGTTTGGGGCTGGGGCTGTGGTCTAGGTATTATAATGTTGTTAATATCCTCTGTGGGGTTGGGGGGCTGGCTGTGGTCTAGGTATTATAATGTTTGTTAATATCCTCTGTGGGGTTGGGGCTGGCTGTGGTCTAGGTATTATAATGTTGTTAATATCCTCTGTGGGGTTGGGGCTGGCTGTGGTCTAGGTATTATAATGTTGTTAATATCCTCTGGGGGTTGGGGCTGGCTGTGGTCTAGGTATTATAATGTTGTTAATATCCTCTGTGGGTTGGGGCTGGCTGTGGTCTAGGTATTATAATGTTGTTAATATCCTCTGTGGGGTTGGGGCTGGGGCTGGCTGTGGTCTAGGTATTATAATGTTGTTAATATCCTCTGTGGGGTTGGGGCTGGCTGTGGTCTAGGTATTATAATGTTGTTAATATCCTCTGTGGGGTTGGGGGTGGGGCTGGCTGTGGTCTAGGTATTATAATGTTGTTAATATCCTCTGTGGGGTTGGGGCTGGCTGTGGTCTAGGTATTATAATGTTGTTAATATCCTCTGTGGGGTTGGGGTTGGGGCTGGCTGTGGTCTAGGTATTATAATGTTGTTAATATCCTCTGTGGGGTTGGGGTTGGGGCTGGCTGTGGTCTAGGTATTATAATGTTGTTAATATCCTCTGTGGGGTTGGGGTTGGGGCTGGCTGTGGTCCAGGTATTATAATGTTGTTAATATCCTCTGTGGGGTTGGGGCTGGCTGTGGTCCAGGTATTATAATGTTGTTAATATCCTCTGTGGGGTTGGGGCTGGCTGTGGTCTAGGTATTATAATGTTGTTAATATCCTCTGGGGTTGGGGTTGGGGCTGGCTGTGGTCTAGGTATTATAATGTTGTTAATATCCTCTGTGGGGTTGGGGCTGGCTGTGGTCTAGTATTATAATGTTGTTAATATCCTCTGTGGGGTTGGGGCTGGCTGTGGTCTAGGTATTATAATGTTGTTAATATCCTCTGTGGGGTTGGGGTTGGGGCTGTGGTCTAGGTATTATAATGTTGTTAATATCCTCTGTGGGGTTGGGGCTGGCTGTGGTCTAGGTATTATAATGTTGTTAATATCCTCTGTGGGGTTGGGGCTGGCTGTGGTCCAGGTAATGTTGTTAATGTTGTTAATATCCTCTGTGGGTATTATAATGTTGTTAATATTTGTGGGTTGGGGCTGGGCTGTGGTCTAGGTATTATAATGTTGTTAATATCCTCTGTGGGGTTGGGGTTGGGGCTGGCTGTGGTCTAGGTATTATAATGTTGTTAATATCCTCTGTGGGGTTGGGGCTGGCTGTGGTCTAGGTATTATAATGTTGTTAATATCCTCTGTGGGGTTGGGGCTGGCTGTGGTCTAGGTATTATAATGTTGTTAATATCCTCTGTGGGGTTGGGGCTGGCTGTGGTCTAGGTATTATAATGTTGTTAATATCCTCTGTGGGGTTGGGGTTGGGGCTGGCTGTGGTCTAGGTATTATAATGTTGTTAATATCCTCTGTGGGGTTGGGGTTGGGGCTGGCTGTGGTGGGGTTTGGGGCTGGGTATTATAATGTTGTTAATATCCTCTGTGGGGTTGGGGCTGGCTGTGGTCTAGGTATTATAATGTTGTTAATATCCTCTGTGGGGTTGGGGCTGGGGCTGGCTGTGGTCTAGGTATTATAATGTTTTGTTAATATCCTCTGTGGGGTTGGGGCTGGCTGTGGTCTAGGTATTATAATGTTGTTAATATCCTCTGTGGGGTTGGGGCTGGCTGTGGTCTAGGTATTATAATGTTGTTAATATCCTCTGTGGGGTTGGGGCTGGCTGTGGTCTAGGTATTATAATGTTGTTAATATCCTCTGTGGGGTTGGGGCTGGCTGTGGTCTAGGTATTATAATGTTGTTAATATCCTCTGTGGGGTTGGGGCTGGCTGTGGTCTAGGTATTATAATGTTGTTAATATCCTCTGTGGGGTTGGGGGTGGCTGTGGTCTAGGTATTATAATGTTGTTAATATCCTCTGTGGGGTTGGGGCTGGCTGGCTGTGGTCTAGGTATTATAATGTGTTGTTAATATCCTCTGTGGGGTTGGGGCTGGCTGTGGTCTAGGTATTATAATGTTGTTAATATCCTCTGTGGGGTTGGGGTTGGGGCTGGCTGTGGTCTAGGTATTATAATGTTGTTAATATCCTCTGTGGGGTTGGGGGTTGGGGCTGGCTGTGGTCTAGGTATTATAATGTTGTTAATATCCTCTGTGGGGGGGCTGGGCTGGCTGTGGTCTAGGTATTATAATGTTGTTAATATCCTCTGTGGGGTTGGGGTTGGGGCTGGCTGTGGTCTAGGTATTATAATGTTGTTAATATCCTCTGTGGGGTTGGGGCTGGCTGTGGTCTAGGTATTATAATGTTGTTAATATCCTCTGTGGGGTTTGGGCTGGCTGTGGTCTAGGTATTATAATGTTGTTAATATCCTCTGTGGGGTTGGGGCTGGGCTGTGGGTCTAGGTATTATAATGTTGTTAATATCCTCTGTGGGGTTGGGGCTGGCTGTGGTCTAGTCTATTATAATGTTGTTAATATCCTCTGTGGGGTGGGGTTGGGGCTGGCTGTGGTCTAGGTATTATAATGTTGTTAATATCCTCTGTGGGGTTTGGGGCTGGTGTGGTCTAGGTATTATAATGTTGTTAATATCCTCTGTGGGGTTGGGGCTGGCTGTGGTCTAGGTATTATAATGTTGTTAATATCCTCTGTGGGGTTGTGGGGTTGGGGCTGGCTGTGGTCTAGGTATTATAATGTTGTTAATATCCTCTGTGGGGTTGGGGCTGGCTGTGGTCTAGGTATTATAATGTTGTTAATATCCTCTGTGGGGTTGGGGGTTTGGCTGTGGGTCTAGGTATTATAATGTTGTTAATATCCTCTGTGGGGTTGGGGCTGGCTGTGGGGTTGGGGCTGGCTGTGGTCTAGGTATTATAATGTTGTTAATATCCTCTGTGGGGTTGGGGTTGGGGCTGGCTGTGGTCTAGGTATTATAATGTTGTTAATATCCTCTGTGGGGTTAGGGGCTGGCTGTGGCTGGGGTGGTCTAGTGGTCTAGGTATTATAATGTTGTTAATATCCTCTGTGGGGTTGGGGTTGGGGCTGGCTGTGGTCCAGGTATTATAATGTTGTTAATATCCTCTGTGGGGTTGGGGCTGGCTGTGGTCTAGGTATTATAATGTTGTTAATATCCTCTGTGGGGTTGGGGGGGCTGGCTGTGGTCTAGGTATTATAATGTTGTTAATATCCTCTGTGGGGTTGGGGTTGGGGCTGGCTGTGGTCTAGGTATTATAATGTTGTTAATATCCTCTGTGGGGTTGGGGTTGGGGCTGGCTGTGGTCTAGGTATTATAATGTTGTTAATATCCTCTGTGGGGGGGTGGGGCTGGCTGTGGTCTAGGTATTATAATGTTGTTAATATCCTCTGTGGGGTTGGGGCTGGCTGTGGTCTAGGTATTATAATGTTGTTAATATCCTCTGTGGGGTTGGGGCTGGCTGTGGTCTAGGTATTATAATGTTGTTAATATCCTCTGTGGGGTTGGGGCTGGCTGTGGTGGTCTAGGTATTATAATGTTGTTAATATCCTCTGTGGGGGGTTGGGGCTGGCTGTGGTCTAGGTATTATAATGTTGTTAATATCCTCTGTGGGGTTGGGGTTGGGGCTGGCTGTGGTCTAGGTATTATAATGTTGTTAATATCCTCTGTGGGGTTGGGGCTGGCTGTGGTCTAGGTATTATAATGTTGTTAATATCCTCTGGGGGTTGGGGCTGGCTGTGGTCTAGGTATTATAATGTTGTTAATATCCTCTGTGGGGTTGGGGTTGGGGCTGGCTGTGGTCTAGGTATTATAATGTTGTTAATATCCTCTGTGGGGTTGGGGTTGGGGCTGGCTGTGGTCTAGGTATTATAATGTTGTTAATATCCTCTGTGGGGTTGGGGTTGGGGCTGGCTGTGGTCTAGGTATTATAATGTTGTTAATATCCTCTGTGGGGGGGGGTTGGGGCTGGCTGTGGTCTAGGTATTATAATGTTGTTAATATCCTCTGTGGGGTTGGGGGCTGGCTGTGGTCTAGGTATTATAATGTTGTTAATATCCTCTGTGGGGTTGGGGCTGGGCTGTGGTCTAGGTATTATAATGTGTTAATATCCTCTGTGGGGTTGGGGCTGGCTGTGGTCTAGGTATTATAATGTGTTGTTAATATCCTCTGTGGGGTTGGGGCTGGCTGTGGTCTAGGTATTATAATGTTGTTAATATCCTCTGTGGGGTTGGGGCTGGCTGTGGTCTAGGTATTATAATGTTGTTAATATCCTCTGTGGGGTTGGGGCTGGCTGTGGTCTAGGTATTATAATGTTGTTAATATCCTCTGTGGGGTTGGGGCTGGCTGTGGTCTAGGTATTATAATGTTGTTAATATCCTCTGTGGGGTTGGGGCTGGCTGTGGTCTAGGTATTATAATGTTGTTAATATCCTCTGTGGGGTTGGGGCTGGCTGTGGTCTAGGTATTATAATGTTGTTAATATCCTCTGTGGGGGTTGGGGCTGGCTGTGGTCTAGGTATTATAATGTTGTTAATATCCTCTGTGGGGGGGGGGGCTGGCTGTGGTCTAGGTATTATAAATGTTGTTAATATCCTCTGTGGGGTTGGGGGTTGGGGCTGTCTGTGGTCTAGGTATTATAATGTTGTTAATATCCTCTGTGGGGTTGGGGCTGGCTGTGGTCTAGGTATTATAATGTTGTTAATATCCTCTGTGGGGTTGGGGCTGGCTGTGGTCTAGGTATTATAATGTTGTTAATATCCTCTGTGGGGTTGGGGCTGGGGTCTGGTATTATAATGTGGTCTAGGTATTATAATGTTGTTAATATCCTCTGTGGGGTTGGGGTTGGGGCTGTGGTCTAGGTATTATAATGTTGTTAATATCCTCTGTGGGGTTGGGGCTGGCTGTGGTCTAGGTATTATAATGTTGTTAATATCCTCTGTGGGGTTGGGGCTGGCTGTGGTCTAGGTATTATAATGTTGTTAATATCCTCTGTGGGGTTGGGGCTGGCTGTGGTCCAGGTATTATAATGTTATTAATATCCTCTGTGGGGTTGGGGTTGGGGCTGGCTGTGGTCTAGGTATTATAATGTTGTTAATATCCTCTGTGGGGTTGGGGCTGGCTGTGGTCTAGGTATTATAATGTTGTTAATATCCTCTGTGGGGTTAGGGTTAGGGTTGGGTTAGGGTTGGGGTTAGGGGCTGGGTTAGGGGCAGCCTGTTATCCCTCTACCTTTTTTTCTCCTATTTTTGTTTCTTTTTTTGTAGAGTGGGTTAGGTTTAGGGTTAGGGTTAGTGACCTTTCTACACTGAACAAAAATATAAACGCAACATGCAACAATTTCTAAGACTTTACCGAGTTACAGTTTATAGAAGGAATTCATTCAATTGAAAGATATTAATTAGGCCCTAATCTATGGATTTCACATGACTGGGAATACAGATACGGATCCGTTGGTTCAGATACCTAAAAAAAAAGAGATAGGGGTGTTGATTGTGGGCTGTGGAATGTTTTCCCTCTCTTCTTCAATGGCTTTGTGAAATTGCTGGATATTGGCAGGAACTGGAACACGCTGTCGTACACGTCGATCCAGAGCATCCCAAACATGCTCAATGGGTGACATGTCTGGTGAGTATGCAGGCCATGGAAGAACTGGGACATTTTCAGCCTCCAGGAATTGTGTCCAGATCCTTGTGACATGGGGCTGTGCATTATCATGCTGAAACATGAGGTGATGGCAACGGATGAATGGCACGACAATGGGTCTCAGGATCTCGTCACGGTATCTCTGTGCATTCAAATTACCATTGATAAAATGCAATTGTGTTCGTTGTCCGTAGCTTATGCCTGCCCATACCATAACCTCACCGCCACCATGGGACATCAGCAAACCGCTCGCCCACACGAGCCATCTGCCCGGTACAGTTGAAATCGGGATTCATCCATTAAGAACACACTTCTCCATCTTGCCAGTGTCCATCGAAGGTGAGCATTTGCCCACTGAAGTCAGTTACGACACCGAACTGCAGTCAGGTCAAGACCCTGGTGAGGACCACGAGCGCGCAGATGAGATTCCCTGAGACGGTTTCTGATAGTTTGTGCAGAAATTATTTGGTTGTGCAAACCCACAGTTTCATCAGCTGTCCGGGTGTCTGGCCTCAGACCATGCCGCAGGTGACGAAGCTGGATGTGGAGTTCCTGGGCTGGTATGGTTACATGTGGTCTGCTGTTGTGAGGCCGGTTGGACGTACTGCCAAATTCTCTATGGTAGAGAAATGAAGATTAAATTCTCTGGCAATTGCTCTGGTGGACATTCCTGCAGTCAACATGCCAATTAAATGTTCTCTCAAAACTTAAGACATCTGTGGCATTGTGTTGTGAGATAAAACTGCACATTTAATTGGCCTTTTGCAGTCCCCAGCACAAGGTGCAGCTGTGTAATGATCATGCTGTTTAATTAACTTCTTGATATGCCACACCTTTTTGTGCATATGGAAGATTTCTGGGATCTTTTATTTCAGCTCATGAATCATGGGACCAACACTTTACATGTTGCGTTATATATTTTTGTTCAGTGTATATGAAATAACACTTAAACTATGTTGATTTGCTGCAGGTGGATGTCTGGCAGTAAGTGAAGGTCTGGGTGGAGGTGTTGGTCTGGTCCAGGAGCCCACTGACGAGGTGCAACTCAGGTTCTTCTACAGCTGTCAGTCGCGCTCCGCCGAGGCCGTCCGAGAGGTCACAGAGTTCGCAAAGAGCATCCCTGGCTTCGTGGGATTGGACCTGAATGATCAGGTGACTCTGCTGAAGTACGGCGTCATCGAGGTGCTCATCATCATGTGGGCTCCGCTCATGAACAAAGATGGTACGCTGATCTCCTATGGACAGATCTTCATGACCAGAGAGTTCCTGAAGAGCCTGAGGAAACCCTTCTGTGATATGATGGAGCCCAAGTTTGAGTTCTCTGTCAAGTTCAACACCCTGGAGCTGTATGACAGTGATATGGCTCTCTTCCTCGCCGTCATCATCCTCAGTGGAGGTTAGTACTATAATAATATTATTATCATCATTATATCATGACAACAACCAAAATATTATATTATTACTACAACTACTACAACTACTACTACTACTACTACTACTACTACTAATACTACTAATACTACTACTAATACTAATACTACTACTAATAATAATAATAATAATAATAATAATATGGTCATCATCCTCAGAGGAGGTGGGTGGGGCTTAGTCATCATCCTCAGCAGAGGTGGGTGGGGCTTTACAGTCTAGAAAAGTGGTATTCCAATTTTTTAAGCGGGGACCCTATTTTTTCATCAACAAATAACTTTCAATTCATTATATTTTCAGAAAAACGAATAAAAACATTTACTCAATAAGATTTTATTTTTAAATTGATCTTTCTCAAAAACGTTTATGATGATTTTTTTTTTTTTATTGGTCGCGACCCCGACTTTGTCTAGAATAAACTCAAATTCAATTAAATTCAACATCTCTCAAAATCTCTGTTGGACATTATATTAGGGTTATATTAGTTATATTAGGGTTAGGGTTAATCAGCATCTAATCTCTGTTGGACATTATATTAGTTATATTAATTATATTAGTTATATTAGGGTTAGGGTTAATCAGCATCTAATCTCTGTTGGACATTATATTAGTTATATTAGTTATATTAATTATATTAGTTATATTAGGGTTAGGGTTAATCAGCATCTAATCTCTGTTGGACATTATATTAGGGTTATATTAGTTATATTAGTTATATTAGGGTTAGGGTTAATCAGCATCTAATCTCTGTTGGACATTATATTAGGGTTATATTAGTTATATTAATTATATTAGTTATATTAGGGTTAGGGTTAATCAGCATCTAATCTCTGTTGGACATTATATTAGGGTTATATTAGTTATATTAATTATATTAGTTATATTAGGGTTAGGGTTAATCAGCATCTAATCTCTGTTGGACATTATATTAGGGTTATATTAGTTATATTAGGGTTAGGATTAATCAGCATCTAATCTCTGTTGGACATTATATTATGGTTATATTAGTTAAATTATTTATATTAGTTATATTAGGGTTATTAGGGTTATATTAGTTATATTAAGGTTTATATTAGTTATATTAGGGTTATTAGTTATATTAGGGTTATATTAGTTATATTAGTTATATTAGTTATATTAGGGTTATATTAGTTATATTAGGGTTATATTAGTTATATTAGGGTTATATTAGTTATATTAGTTATATTAGTTATATTATTGTTATATTATGGTTATATTTATATTGGTTATATTAGTTATATTAGTTATATTAGTTATATTAGTGTTTGGGTTAATCAGCATCTAATCTCTGTTGGACAGGCATTACACAGCGACACCTAGCGTATCTCACACAGACAAGTTTGACCTGTTTAAGAGAAGCAGCATGGATTTAGGGTTAGGGTTAATACATACAGTAAGTTATATTTGGATATATATATTATTATATTAGTTATATTAGTTATATAGTACACCTTAGTTCTATAGTTGGCAGCATTATTATATTACAGTATAATGGAAGTGGGAGTTATTATATATATATATATATATAGTTTATAGTTATATTAGTTATTACACACTGTTCTATAGTTACACAGCATATTACATTACATACAGTAAGTGGAGTTGGATATATAATATATATATATATAGTTATATTAGTTATTACACCTGTTCTATAGTTGGCAGCATATTACATTACATACAGTAAGTGGAGTTGGAAGTATTTTATATACAGTAAGTGGAGTTGGCAGTATATTACATACAGGAAGTGGAGTTGGCAGTATATTATATACAGTAAGTGGAGTTGGCAGTATATTATATACAGTAAGTGGAGTTGGCAGTATATTATATACAGTAAGTGGAGTTGGCAGTATACTATATACAGTAAGTGGAGTTGGCAGTATATTACATAAGTGGAGTTGGCAGTATATTATATACAGTAAGTGGAGTTGGCAGTATACTATATACAGTAAGTGGAGTTGGCAGTATATTATATACAGTAAGTGGAGTTGGCAGCATATTACATAAGTGGAGTTGGCAGTATATTACATACAGGAAGTGGAGTTGGCAGTATATTATATACAGTAAGTGGAGTTGGCAGTATATTATATATAGTAAGTGGAGTTGGCAGTATATTATATACAGTAAGTGGAGTTGGCAGTATATTATATACAGTAAGTGGAGTTGGCAGTATATTATATATACAGTAAGTGGAGTTGGCAGTATATTATATACAGTAAGTGGAGTTGGCAGTATATTATATACAGTAAGTGGAGTTGGCAGCATATTATATACAGTAAGTGGAGTTGGCAGTATATTATATACAGTAAGTGGAGTTGGCAGTATATTATATACAGTAAGTGGAGTTGGCAGTATATTATATACAGTAAGTGGAGTTGGCAGTATATTATATACAGTAAGTGGAGTTGGCAGTATACTATATACAGTAAGTGGAGTTGGCAGTATATTACATAAGTGGAGTTGGCAGTATATTACATACAGGAAGTGGAGTTGGCAGTATATTATATACAGTAAGTGGAGTTGGCAGTATATTATATACAGTAAGTGGAGTGGCAGTATATTATATACAGTAAGTGGAGTTGGCAGTATACTATATACAGTAAGTGGAGTTGGCAGCATATTACATAAGTGGAGTTGGCAGTATATTATATACAGTAAGTGGAGTTGGCAGTATATTATATACAGTAAGTGGAGTTGGCAGTATATTATATACAGTAAGTGGAGTTGGCAGTATATTACATAAGTGGAGTTGGCAGTATATTATATACAGTAAGTGGAGTTGGCAGTATATTATATACAGTAAGTGGAGTTGGCAGTATACTATATACAGTAAGTGGAGTTGGCAGCATATTATATACAGTAAGTGGAGTTGGCAGTATATTATATACAGTAAGTGGAGTTGGCAGTATATTATATACAGTAAGTGGAGTTGGCAGTATATTATATACAGTAAGTGGAGTTGGCAGTATATTATATAGAGTAAGTGGAGTTGGCAGTATACTATATACAGTAAGTGGAGTTGGCAGCATATTACATAAGTGGAGTTGGCAGTATATTATATACAGTAAGTGGAGTTGGCATTATATTATATACAGTAAGTGGAGTTGGCAGTATATTATATACAGTAAGTGGAGTTGGATGGATATATATATATATATATATATATATATATATATATATATATATATATATATATATATATATATATATATAGTTATATATATAGTTATATTAGTTATTACACCTGTTCTATAGTTGGCAGCATATTACACTACATACAGTAAGTGGAGTTGGAAGTATTTTATATACAGGAAGTGGAGTTGGCAGTATATTACATACAGTAACTGGAGTTGGAAGTATATTACATACAGGAAGTGGAGTTGGCAGTATATTATATACAGTAAGTGGAGTTGGCAGTATATTATATACAGTAAGTGGAGTTGGCAGTATATTATATACAGTAAGTGGAGTTGGCAGTATACTATATACAGTAAGTGGAGTTGGCAGTATATTATATACAGTAAGTGGAGTTGGCAGTATATTATATACAGTAAGTGGAGTTGGCAGCATATTACATAAGTGGAGTTGGCAGTATATTACATACAGGAAGTGGAGTTGGCAGTATATTATATACAGTAAGTGGAGTTGGCAGTATATTATATACAGTAAGTGGAGTTGGCAGTATACTATATACAGTAAGTGGAGTTGGCAGCATATTACATAAGTGGAGTTGGCAGTATATTATATACAGTAAGTGGAGTTGGCAGTATATTATATACAGTAAGTGGAGTTGGCAGTATATTATATACAGTAAGTGGAGTTGGCAGTATATTACATAAGTGGAGTTGGCAGTATATTATATACAGTAAGTGGAGTTGGCAGTATATTATATACAGTAAGTGGAGTTGGCAGTATATTATATACAGTAAGTGGAGTTGGCAGTATATTATATACAGTAAGTGGAGTTGGCAGTATACTATATACAGTAAGTGGAGTTGGCAGCATATTACATAAGTGGAGTTGGCAGTATATTATATACAGTAAGTGGAGTTGGCAGTATATTATATACAGTAAGTGGAGTTGGCAGTATATTATATACAGTAAGTGGAGTTGGCAGTATACTATATACAGTAAGTGGAGTTGGCAGCATATTACATAAGTGGAGTTGGCAGTATATTATATACAGTAAGTGGAGTTGGCAGTATATTATATACAGTAATTGGAGTTGGCAGTATATTACATAAGTGGAGTTGGCAGTATATTATATACAGTAAGTAGAGTTGGCAGTATATTATGTACAGTAAGTGGAGTTGGCAGCAAATTACGTACAGTAAGTGGGGTTGGCAGTATATTATATAAGTGGAGTTGGCAGTATATTATATACAGTAAGTGGAGTTGGCAGTATATTACATAAGTGGAGTTGGCAGTATATTATATACAGTAAGTGGAGTTGGCAGTATATTATATACAGTAAGTGGAGTTGGCAGTATATTATATACAGTAAGTGGAGTTGGCAGCATATTATATACAGTAAGTGGAGTTGGCAGTATATTATATACAGTAAGTGGAGTTGGCAGTATATTACATACAGTAAGTGGAGTTGGCAGTATATTATATACAGTAAGTGGAGTTGGCAGCATATTACATAAGTGGAGTTGGCAGTATATTATATACAGTAAGTGGAGTTGGTAGTATATTATACACAGTAAGTGGAGTTGGCAGTATATTATATACAGTAAGTGGAGTTGGCAGTATACTATATACAGTAAGTGGAGTTGGCAGTATATTATATATAGTAAGTGGAGTTGGCAGTATATTATATACAGTAAGTTGCTGTAGTCAATGAATAGCATTCTCACGTAGGTGTTCCTTTTGTCCAAGTGTGAAAGGGCAGTGTGGAGTGCAATAGAGATTGCGTCATCAGTGGATCTGTTGGGGTGGTATACGAATTGGAGTGGGTCTAGGGTTTCTGGGATGATGGTGTTGATGTGAGCCATGACCAGCCTTTCTAAGCATTTCATGGCTACAGACGTGAGTGCTACAGGTCGGTAGTCATTTAGACAGGTTACCTTAGTGTTCTTGGGACCAGGGACTATGGTGGTCTGCTAGAAACATGTTGGTATTACAGACTCAGTCAGGGACATGTTGAAAATGTCAGTGAAGACACTTGCCAGCTGGTCAGTGAATGCTCTGAGTACACGTCCTGGTAATCCGTCTGGCACTGCAGCCTTGTGAATGTTGACCTGTTTAAAGGTCTTACATCGGCTACAGAGAGCGAGATCACACAGTCATCCGGAACAGCTGGTGTTCTCATGCATGCTTCAGTGTTGAGGGGTCCAGGTGGAGCTTGTCCACATCAAGAGTGGCGCAGTGGTCTAAGGCACTGCATCGCAATGCTAGCTGTGCCACTAGAGATCCTGGTTCGAATCCAGGCTCTGTCGTAGCCGGCCGCGACCGGGAGACCCATGGAGCGGCGCACAATTGGCCCAGGGTAGGGGAGGGAATGGCCGGCAGGGATGTAACTCAGTTGGTAGAGCATGGTGTTTGCAACGCCAGGGTTGTGGGTTCGATTCCCACGGGGGGCCAGTAAGAAAAATGAATTAAAAAATAAATAAATGTATGCACTCACTAACTGTAAGTCCCTCTGGATAAGAGCGTCTGCTAAATGACTAAAAAAATAAAATAAACATGTACTGTACACTACATGACCAAAGGTATGTGGACACCTGCTTGTAGAACATCTAATTCCAAAATCATGGACATTAATATGGAGTTGGTCCCCCCTTTGCTGCTATAACAGCCTCCACTCTTCTGGGAAGGCTTTCCACTAGATGTTGGAACATTGCTGTGGGGACTTGCTTCCATTCAGCCACAAGAGCATTAGTGAGGTCGGGCACTGATGTTGAGTGATTAGGCCTGGCTCGCAGTCGGCGTTCCAATATTTTTATTTATTTTTATTTTTTATTTAACCTTTATTTAACCAGGTAAGCCAGTTGAGAACAAGTTCTCATTTCCAACTGCGACCTGGCCAAGATAAAGCAAAGCAGTGCGATAAAAACAACAACACAGAGTTACATATGGGGTAAAACAAAACATAAAGTCAAAAATACAACAGAAAATATATATACAGTGTGTTCAAATGTAGTAAGTTATGGAGGTAAGGCAATAAATAGGCCATAGTGCAAAATAGTTACAATTTCGTATTAACACTGGAATGATAGATGTGCAAAAGATGATGTGCAAATAGAGATACTGGGGTGCAAATGAGCAAAATAAATAACAATATGGGGATGAGGTAGTTGGGTGGGCTAATTTCAGATGGGCTGTGTACAGGTGCAGTGATCGGTAAGGTGCTCTGACAACTGATGCTTAAAGTTAGTGAGGGAGATAAGAGTCTCCAGCTTCAGAGATTTTTGCAGTTCGTTCCAGTCATTGGCAGCAGAGAACTGGAAGGAATGGCGGCCAAAGGAGGTGTTGGCTTTGGGGATGACCAGTGAGATATACCCGCTGGAGCGCAGACTACGGGTGGGTTTTTGCTCTGACATGCACTGTCAACTGTGCAACCTTATATAGACAGGTGTGTGCCTTTCCAAATCATGTCCAATCAATTGAATTTACCACAGGTAGACTCCAAGTTGTAGAAACATCTCAAGGATGATCAATGGAAACAGGATGCACCTGATCTCAATTTCGAGTCTCATAGCAAAGGGTCTGAATACTTATGTAAATAAGGTATTTCTGTGTTTTAGTTTTAATACATTTGCAAAAATTTGTAAAACCTGTTTTTGCTTTGTCATTATGGGGTATTGTGTGTAGATTGCTGAGGATTGTTATTTATTTGATCCATTTTAGAATAATGCTGTAACGTAACAAAATGTGGAAAAAAGGAAGGGGTCTGAAAACTTTCCAAATGCACTGTATCAACCTCAGCTCTCAGTCCTGCATTAAACCAGCTGTGCTGAAAGCCTCAAGCTGACACATCCTGTGTGTGTGTGTGTGTGTGTGTGTGTGTGTGTGTGTGTAGATCGTCCAGGCCTGCTGAATGTGAAGCCCATTGAGGAACTACAGGAAACAGTCCTACACTCTCTGGAGCTCCAGCTGAAACTTAACCACCCAGACTCCCTGCAGCTCTTCGCCAAGGTATTACCATGTACCAATATACAGTATACTGTAGAATACTCTGATGGGTTCTGAAGATATACAGTAGAATACTCAAATGGGTTCTGATTCTAGTTCTAACACTCTAATGGGTTCTAATTCTAGTTCTAACACTCTAATTGGTTCTAATTCTAGTTCTAACACTCTAATGGGTTCTAATTCTAACACTCTAATGGGTTCTAATTCTAGTTCTAACACTCGAATGGGTTCTAATTCTAGTTCTAACACTCTAATGGGTTCTAATTCTAGTTCTAACACTCTAATGGGTTCTAATTCTAGTTCTAACACTCTAATGGGTTCTAATTCTAGTTCTAACACTCTAATGGGTTCTAATTCTAGTTCTAATACTCTAATAGTCCCAATCGGTATTAGATAGAATGCTCGCCAGTGGGGAAAACCTGTGGTTACCTAAGTTACTTTACTGGCTCACAGCAAAAGCTTGACCCTTTTCAAATGCAAATGTTTTGTTGTCTGCTTATTTTAATCAATTACAAAACTACATTTAAGAAAAGTAAAACATGTTTAAAGATTATGTTTCAACATTGCCTGCTCCAGAGCATTCTCATTACTTAGAAAAACATAATATTGTAGGGCTACCCTCATGCCCCTTTTCGTGATGTGCTAGCAGCCAAGTGAGTGAGTGCTAGCTAGCTACCGACCAGAACATTATGCTAGCCAGGACCAACAACACAAACAAACAGACTATACAGCTACAAGTAGTGAGTGGAGTTACAAACAGACTATACAGCTACAAGTAGTGAGTGGAGTTACAAACAGACTATACAGCTACAAGTAGTGAGTGGGGTTACAAACAGACTATACTAAACAAGTTAAATGTCTTATACAGATGAAATATTTTCCTCACACATAGCCTACTTGGACACTGCGTCCCCCCATTTCCCACTCTCCCACATCGAATAGCCTGAAGCCACAGGGCTCTTCCCCCAGGCTCTGTTTCCCTACGCGGTAGCATTGGGATCCGTAGGGCTCTATTTCCCTACGCGGTAGCATTGGGATCCGTAGGGCCCTGTTTCCCTACGCGGTAGCATTGGGATCCGTAGGGCCCTGTTTCCCTACGCGGTAGCATTGGGATCCGTAGGGCCCTGTTTCCCTACGCGGTAGCATTGGGATCCGTAGGGCTCTATTTCCCTACGCGGTAGCATTGGGATCCGTAGGGCCTGTTTCCCTACGCGGTAGCATTGGGATCCGTAGAGCCCTGTTTCCCTACGCGGTAGCATTGGGATCCGTAGGGCCCTGTTTCCCTACGCGGTAGCATTGGGATCCGTAGGGCCCTGTTTCCCTACGCGGTAGTCGCTCTGGATAAGAGCGTCTGCTAAATGACTAAAATGTAAATGTAAATTGCGATCCGTAGGTTGGGATTTTTGACCTGTTTACATGTACTGTACATGTACACAGTAGCTTTGCAGCATGTTTTCTTTTCTCTTCTATATAACTAAAAATCAACAACGAAGTTGGCTCTTTTACACTTTGGGTGAATGGGGAAGAATGTTTGTTTTTCCCCAATTTGGGGGCGTGGTCCTTATTATTACGTGAATATCGACTCGGAGTGTGGGTTCTGGAGATATACTGTAGAATACTCTAATGAGTTCTGGAGATATACTGTAGAATACTCTAATGAGTTCTGGAGATATACTGTAGAATACTCTAATGGGTTCTGGAGATATACTGTAGAATACTCTAATGGGTTCTGGAGATATACTGTAGAATACTCTAATGAGTTCTGGAGATATACTGTAGAATACTCTAATGAGTTCTGGAGATATACTGTAGAATACTCTAATGAGTTCTGGAGATATACTGTAGAATACTCTAATAGGTTCTAATTCTAGTTCTACTACTATAAAATTCTAAATCTATTCCTGTGGGTATTCCCCTGCTCTCAACCCAACTTCCTGTGTTTGTTTAACCTTTTTTTTTTTTTTTTTACGTATTTGATCATTTTAATTCATTGGCTGTCTATAAAAGGCTCCTAACAAATGAAACATTATATTATGTATGGTTTAGGTTCTGCAGAAGATGACAGACCTGAGGCAGATTGTAACGGACCACGTCCACCTGATCCAGCTATTGAAGAAGACTGAAGTGGACATGTGTCTCCACCCCCTGCTGCAGGAGATCATGAGAGACCTCTACTAGTAGGGTCAATATGAAAAATGAAATGGCACCCTATATTCCCTATATAGTGCACTGCTTTTGCGCAATATATGAAATAGTTTTCCATCCAAGGTTACGGAAAGACACTGGTTGAAAACAGCATATGTATGTGTTAGTCCTATTGATGACACTGATGAGGCATATTGGAATAATATATTAGGGACTAGTAGTTACCTGAGATGTTAACCTGTCTGAGGTTATAGATTCTCAATGGTCCTATTGGCGCTGTTGGAAAGAAAAAAAAACTGTGATTATTATGAGCCGTAAACTGTAGTTCTCTGTATATCACCACCACAAATGAATATACGTTATGATAGATTCTGTTCATTACAGAGTTTATAAACAAACACTTACATACTTTTCCATCTATAATATCAAGATGTAACTGTCTTAAAGATGTTTCCCCATAGAACCAAATCGGCTACACTAGGTAACAGGCAGAAGGTCTACCTGTGAGATCTGATCTCAGTTGACTCACCTGCAACTTAGAGAGTGAACCTTCATAAGGGGTTCTATAGGGTTTATATAGGGTTTCTATAGGGTTTCTATAGGGTTAGGGTTTCTATAGGGTTTCTATAGGGTTAGGGTTTCTATAGGGTTTCTATAGGGTTAGGGTTTCTATAGTGTTTCTATAGGGTTTCTATAGGGTTTCTATAGGGTTTCTATAGTGTTAGTGCTTCTATAGGGTTTCTATAGGGTTTCTATAGGGTATAGGGTTTCTATAGGGTTTCTATAGGGTTTCTATAGTGTTTCTATAGTGTTTCTATAGGGTTTCTATAGGTTTATAGGGTTTCTATAGTGTTTCTATAGTGTTTCTATAGGGTTTCTATAGTGTTTCTATAGTGTTTCTATAGTGTTTCTATAGGGTTTCTATAGGGTTTCTATGGGGTTTCTATAGTGTGTGAGCTCATTATGTAAGATGAATATACAATATTGTGCATCATATGATATTTTGAATAATTTGCCAGCTGTATAATTTGTACTTTGTATACAATGAGTGTGTGAAATAAAAGCCATATAAATAAATACACATTTTTGTACATACATAGATGGATAAATAAATACTAAATCTCAGAGCTTAGTTTAAAGTGCTGTACTTGTTGTATTTCAAATAACAGTATTTTTCTGATTTTTATGTTGATGTTATTTGCTACTATTTTTTATTGTAGAAACAAACATTTTTATTTTCAAAGTGCAAATGGACTAATAAATAAATTAAATATTTTCAATTTGTCTCTTTTTCTTTTTCATTTATTAATTATATTATTACATATATTATACCATATATTATATCACCATTATGTCGGGAAAATATTTAAAAAAGATGTAACCAGATTTTTAGCAGACAAACATGACATCAGTTATCATGCTAACATCAGGTGAGCCATAATGGCTTCCCACTGTGTTATCATGCTACATCTAAACCCTAACTGCTTCCTGCCATGTTGTAGAGCTGGTAGTGTTCGTGCAGTTTAAACACACTAAG
This sequence comes from Coregonus suidteri, assembly GCA_036851935.1. Classification (NCBI taxonomy): domain Eukaryota; kingdom Metazoa; phylum Chordata; class Actinopteri; order Salmoniformes; family Salmonidae; genus Coregonus; species Coregonus suidteri. The sequence continues at coordinate 13,411 of JAGTTL010000596.1, read as the reverse complement.
CTATTTTACAGCCATGACATCAGCTCTGTAACGTGCCTTCCCATGACACACCCTGTTGTGTTGCAACATTACTGAACTCTGCTGAACTAGACAAGATACACATCTGATGGCTTCAATATGATTTCCAGCTGCAGACAGAGCAGTCAGGCTTTCACACAATCATTTCTAAATCTAGAAAACAGATTTCACACTTTTTATTCAGTACATTTCATTTATTTTTATCTGATCTTTATTTATCTAGGGTAGTGTCATTTTGATCATCACATTGCTACAGTGGAGAAATGATTCTAGATCATCACATTGCTACAGTGGAGTAATCATTTAGATCAGGGTGGCACGCCCTGGCCTTGAGAGGCCTGTTGTCTTTAGTTGGTTTGGTCAGGGCGTGAGTTTCTATGTTATATATTCTATGTATATGTTCTAGTTAGTCTATTTCTATGTTGCAGTTCTAGGTTGTGTTGCTAGGTTTGGCCGGGTGTGATTCCCAATCAGAGACAGCTGTCGCTCGTTGTCTCTGATTGGGGATCATCCTTAAGTAGCCCATTGCCTGCTGTGGATTGTGGGATGTTGTTCCTGTTAGTCTGGTGTGTATTGTGGGATGTTGTTCCTGTTAGTCTGGTGTGTGTATAGCCCTTTGGACTTCACGTTACGTTGTTTTCTTGTATGTTTATTTGAGTTAATAATGTACGCTTTTCACGCTGCACCTTGGTCCGACCCGTCTCTCAACGTTCGTGACACAGGGGTACTCAAGTACTATTTGAGAAGGTCCGGTAACACAAATATCCTACATAATGAATATGAATTCGGAGGACAGAAATTATTAAATATTAAAGCATTAGACCTATCACTAAAAGCTTCAGTCAATCAAAAGTTACACTTAAATCCAAACTGGTTCAATTACAACCAAATAATTGCAGCATTACCGCAAAAAATGGAAGAGGAAAGTGGAAGGGGGAAAAAGTACGGATTTTTGTCTGTCGGCCACATTAAAGACCATAATTGGTTAAAGAAAATTGTGATAAATAAAAAAGTTTACCAGTTTCATTTAAGGACCAAAGGCTTGAAAGCCGTCCCATATAGATTGCAAAATAGTTGGGAAGAGATTTTTGATGTACCGATTCCATGGCAAATGGTTTATGAACTGATACACAAAACGACGCCGGATTCAAAACTTAGAATTTTTCCATTTAAATTATTATACAAAATTCTTGCAACCAATAGAATGTTATTTACAATCTTCCCAGCTCTGCAGATTTTGCTGCGAAGAGACAGAATCATTAGATCATTTGTTTTGTTTTGGTACTGTGCATTTGTAGCTTGTCCAGGAATGGCTGAAGGATTGCAATATTTACCTGGAGCTAACCCTGCAGATAGCATTACTGGGTGATCTGAAAAGTCATAGTCAATCGATCAATAATATAATAATACTTTTAGCAAAAATGTTTATTTTCAATTTACAATCTGTAGAAACAATGAGAATAGAAATTTTCAGAACTTTTGTGAAACATCACAGTACAGTTGAAAAATATATGGCAAAATAGAAATCCATATATGGCGATGGTGTAAGAGATAGATGGGAGGGGTGTGAATGGAGCTGAAGGTTGGGAATACTAATAACTAAATAACACAAAATAACTAATGTAAAACATACTGTGTCCATAATCAGTACATACAGTGAGGGAAAAAAAGTATTTGATCCCCTGCTGATTTTGTACGTTTGCCCACTGACAAAGACATGATCAGTCTATAATTTTAATGGTAGGTTTATTTGAACACTGAGAGACAGAATAACAACCAAAAAATCCAGAAAAACGCATGTCAAAAAGGTTATACATTTATTTGCATTTTAATGAGGGAAATAAGTATTTGACCCCTCTGCAAAACATGACTTAGTACTTGGTGGCAAAACCCTTGTTGGCAATCACAGAGGTCAGACGTTTCTTGTAGTTGGCCACCAGGTTTGCACACATCTCAGGAGGGATTTTGTCCCCCTCCTCTTTGCAGATCTTCTCCAAGTCATTAAGGTTTCGAGGCTGGCAACTCGAACCTTCAGCTCCCTCCACAATTTTCTATGGGGTTAAGGTCTGGAGACTGGCTAGGCCACTCCAGGACCTTAATGTGCTTCTTCTTGAGCCACTCCTTTGTTGCCTTGGCCTTGTGTTTTGGGTCATTGTCATGCTGGAATACCCATCCAAAACCCATTTTCAATGCCCTGGCTGAGGGAAGGAGGTTGTCACCAACGATTTGACGGTACATGGCTCCATCCATCGTCCCTTTGATGCGGTGAAGTTGTCCTGTCCCCTTGGCAGAAAAACACCCCCAAAGCATAATGTTTCCACCTCCATGTTTGACGTTGGGGATGGTGTTCTTGGGGTCATAGGCAGCATTCCTCCTCCTCCAAACACGGCGAGTTGAGTTGATGCCAAAGAGCTCCATTTTGGTCTCATCTGACCACAACACTTTCACCCAGTTCTCCTCTGAATCATTCAGATGTTCATTGGCAAACTTCATACGGGCATGTATATGTGCTTTCTTGAGCAGGGGGACCTTGCGGGCGCTGCAGGATTTCAGTCCTTCACGGCATAGTGTGTTACCAATTGTTTTCTTGGTGACTATGGTCCCAGCTGCCTTGAGATCATTGACAAGATCCTCCCGTGTAGTTCTGGGCTGATTCCTCACCGTTCTCATGATCTTTGCAACTCCACGAGGTGAGATCTTTCATGAAGCCCCAGGCCGAGGGAGATTGCAGGTCTTTTGTGTGTCTTCCATTTGCGAATAATCGCACCAACTGTTGTCACCATCTCACCAAGCTGCTTGGCGATGGTCTTGTAGCCCATTCCAGCCTTGTGTAGGTCTACAATCTTGTCCCTGATATCCTTGGAGAGCTCTTTGGTCTTGGGCCATGGTGGAGAGTTTGGAATCTGATTGATTGATTGCTTCTGTGGACAGATGTCTTTTTATACAGGTAACAAGCTGAGATTAGGAGCACTCCCTTTAAGGAGTGTGCACCTAATCTCAGCTCGTTACCTGTATAAAATACATCTGGGAGCCAGAAATCTTTCTGGATTGAGAGGGGGTCCCAATACTTATTTCCCTCATTAAAATGCAAATCAATTTATAACATTTTTGACAAACGTTTTTCTGGATTTTTTTGTTGTTATTCTGTCTCTCACTGTTCAAATAAACCTACCATTAAAATTATAGACTGATAATGTCACGGATTCAGCCGAGGCTGCTCCTCCTCCTTGCTTGGGCAGGCTTCGGCGTTCGTCGTCCCCGGAGTACTAGCTGCTGCCGATCGATGTTTCGGTGTTTTGTCTTGTTTGGTCTTTATTGTTTACACCTGTTTCCCATTATGTTTTATTGTGTTCCCTTTATGACCCTCTGTTTTCTCATTGTGTATTGTGCGTAATTGTTTTGGTCTTTGCGGCAGTTGCCCATGTGTGCGGGTCATATTATTTCCTCTCTGTTTGAGGTTGCCTTTGTACTTTGTATTTGCACTGCATCCAGTAAAGTTTCTGCCAGTAGCTCGGTGTCCTGCTCTTGACTTCGCCTACCGCATACACGTCGCTGTGACAGAATTACGCACCTTTAGGACATGGAGTCAGCAGGAGCGGCGGTGCCAGCTGGGATCAATAGAAGAGCGCGTAGAACAACAAGCGGCTATGATCCAGGCTCTCGGCACCGCCATGGAACAGGTGGTGGTGAAAACCGTGGAGCGATGGGAAAAAGAAGAAGTTGGTCTACACCTCCCTCTGACGATACCACCACCATCAGCTATGCCCATCGCTTCATCTCCGGGGGTCCAGTGGGATTCGGCTCTCGCTCCCGAGGGCTTATGATGGCACAGCTGCCGGGTGTCAGGGTTTCCTGCTCCAGGTGGAACTCTACCTGGCAACCATCCACCCGGCGCCCTCAGGATACGAGAGCGTGTCCGCCCCTCAATCTCCTGTCTGTCCGGCAAGGCGCTGGAGTGGGCCAACGCTGAGTGGGGGGAATAGACGCCGCTACCGTCAACTATGCGGAGTTCACACTGGACTTCCGGACACTGGCTGCCAAACGCGGGGGATGGGAATGAGAGGGCCCTCATCGACCACTACAGATGTAGCCTGAGGGAGGACGTGCGTCGGGGAAATTGGCCTGCAGGGGACACCAACCTAAACTTCGATCACTGGTGGACATGTCGATTAGCCTGGACACCCTGTTGGCTACCCGCGGGACGGACGTCCGGACTCAGGGCCGTCCATTCCATCCCCCAGCACTTCGAGCCGACCCCCTATGGAGCTCGGAGGTGCTGGTACTAGGAGACCAGAGACCAGGAGAGAGGCCGTCCCCTGCACCAACTGTGGCCGCAGAGGGGACACACTGCTGGTCGGTGCTGGGGAGGGTCTCCCTCGGAATCGAGGCAGTAGGCCACGCACTGATGAGTCATTCCAGGTGAGTAGGCGCCCCAACTCACCCAGAGCTCCCTGTTGCGGCATATGTGTATTAAAGTTGTGTTTCCCGAGGTTTCTCCTCATTCCCAGCATAAGGCGCTAGTCGATTCAGGCGCAGCTGGGAATTTTATCGATCGCCAATTCACCTATAAGTTAGGGATTCCTATAGTTCCAGTGGATGTGCCCTTCCCCATCCATGCCCTAGATAGCGCCCTTTGGGGTCAGGATTGATTAGGGAAGTCACAGCGCCTCTCAGGATGAAGACGCAGGAGGGCCATGAGGAGATACTACGTTTGTATTTGATTGATTCTCCAGCGTTTCCCGTGGTGTTGGGGCTTCCCTGGTTGACGTCTCATGACCCCAACATTTCATGGCAACAGAGGGCTCTCAAGGGATGGTCTGATCAGTGTGTCGGGAGGTGTGTGGGTGTTTCCGTAGGGGCCACGATGGTGGAAAGTCCGAACCAAGTTCCCACCATGCACATTCCACCTGAATATGCCGATTTGTCTCTCGCCTTCTGTAAAAAGAAGGCGACTCAATTACCACCCCATCGACAGGGGCATTGTGCGATAAACCTCCAAGTAGGCGCTGCGCTTCCCCGTAGCCATGTGTATCCTCTGTCTCAGGCGGAGACGGCGGCTTTGGAAACATATGTCGCCGAATCGCTGAGAAAGGGATACATACGGCCGTCCACTTCCCCTGCGTCCTCGAGTTTCTTTTTTTTTTTGTGAAGAAGAAAGATGGGGGTTTACGCCCGTGTATTGACTACCGTGGTCTCAATCAGATCACCATCAAATACAGCTATCCTCTCCCTCTGATTGCTAGTATGACGGAGTCATTACACGGGGCGCGATTCTTTTCTTCCAAAATTGGATCTCAGGAGCGCGTACAACCTGGTGGCGCATTAGGGAGGGAGATGAGTGGAAGACAGCATTCAGTACCACCTCGGGTCACTATGAGTACCTCGTCATGCCATACGGTTTAATGAATGCTCCTTCAGTCTTCCAATCGTTTGTGGATGAGATTTTCCGGGACTTGCATGGACAGGGTGTAGTGGTGTATATTGATGACATTCTAATATACTCCGCTACCCGCGCAGAGCATGTGTCCCTGGTTCGTCGGGTGCTTGGTAGACTGTTGGAGCATGACCTGTATGCAAAGGCGGAGAAATGTCTGTTCTTCCAGGAGTCCATCTCCTTCCTGGGACACCGGTTGTCCGCATCAGGGGTGGAGATGGAGATTGACGTAATTGGCCGACTCCCTCCACGGTGAAGGAGGTGCAGCGGTTCTTGGGTTTTGCCAATTACTACCGGAGGTTTTATCCGGGGCTTTGGGCAGGTAGCAGCTCCCATTACCTCCCTGCTAAAGGGGGGGTCCGGTGCGTCTGCAGTGGTCGGCTGAGGCGGACAGGGCTTTTAGGCATCTGAAGGGACCTGTTTAACCTCGGCTCCGGTGCTGGCACATCCGGATCCCTCTTTGGCGTTCCAAGTTGAGGTGGATGCGTCCGAGGCTGGGATCGGTGCTGTACTGTCTCAGCGCTCGGGTACGCCACCTAAAACTCCGCCCCTGTGCTTTCTTTTCTAAGAAGCTCAGTCGGCGGAGCGCAATTATGATGTGGGGGACAGGGAGCTGTTAGCTGTGGTGCAAGCCCTGAAGGTGTGGAGGCATTGGCTTGAGGGGGCTAAACACCCTTTTCTCATTTGACTGACCATCGTAACCTGGAGTACATCCGGGCGGCGAGGAGGCTGAACCCTCGCCAGGCTAGTGTGGGCTATGTTTTTCACCCCCGATTTGTATTTTACGCTCACCTATAGACCAGGGTCACACAGAACGCTAAGGCAGACGCCCTGTCCGACTATATGACACAGAGGAGAGGTCCATTGGCCTACTCCCATACTTCCGGAGTCTTGTCTGGTGGTACAGTGGTATGGGAGGTTGATGCGGACATCGAGCGGGGCGTTACGTACCGATCCTACCCCCCACAGTGTCCAGAGGGTCGGAAGTACGCGCTGCTCGAGGTTCTTGATCGATTAATATATTGGGCTCACATGTCACCTTCCTCTGGCCATCCTGGTATTGGACGGACAGTGCACTGCTTTAGTGGAAAGTACTGGTGGGCCACTTTGGCTAAGGACGTGAGGGTTTATGTTTCCTCCTGCTCGGTGTGCGCTCAGTGTAAGGCGCCTAGACACCTACCCAGAGGGAAATTACAACCCCTACCCATTCCACAACGACCGTGGTCTCACCTCTCTGTGGATTTTCGTCACGGACCCTTCCCCCCCCTCCCAGGGGAATATGACGATCTTGGTCATTGTGGATCGGTTATCAAAGGCCTGCTGTCTCATTCCTATGCCAGGTCTCCCTACTGCCCTACAGACCGCTGAGGCTTTGTTCACCCACGTCTTCCGGCACTACGGGGTACCTGAGGATATAGTGTCTGATCGGGGTCCCCAGTTCACCTCTAGAGTCTGGAGGGCGTTTATGGAACGTCTGGGGGGTCTCGATTAGCCTTACCTCAGGGTTTCACCCCGAGAGTAATGGGCAGGTGGAGAGAGTGAACCAGGAATGTGGGTAGGTTTCTGAGGTTCCTATTGCAGGACCGGCAGGGGGAGTGGGTCGGAATATATCCCCTGGGAAGAAATAGCCCAAAACTCACTTCGCTACTCCTCAACTAACCTTACGCCTTTTCAGTGTGTGCTAGGTTATCAGCCGGTCCTGGCACCTTGGCATCAGAGCCAGATCGAAGCCCCTGCGGTGGACGAGTGCTTTATAACCCTCTGTTTCTCATTGTGTATTGTGCGTAATTGTTTTGGTCTTTGCGGAAGTTGCCCATGTGTGCGTGTCTTATTATTTCCTCTCTGTATGAGGTTGCCTGTGTACTTTGTATTTGCACTGCATCCAGTAAAGTATCTGCCAGTAGCTCGGTGTTCTGCTCTTGACTTCCCCTACCGCATACACGTCGCTGTGACAGATAATTTCTTTGTCAGTGGGCAAACGTACAAATCAGCAGGGAATCAAATACTTTTTTCCCTCACTGTAGGTTGAGAACTTTTGTGAAAGAGCACAGTTTGGGGGATATGGTATGTAGAGGCAAACCGGATGGACATCATGAAAATGATCGGAGAGGTTGAGGGTAGAGGAAGTTCAGGAGTAAAAACAAACAAAATATAATTATTGTAAAATTGACTGTGTCCATGAAATTTATATAGAAAGTATAAGCTGGAAGTAGAGGCCTGAACAATGTTGTTCACTAGTTTACTCCAATTAGGGGAGGGGTGGTGGGGTTGGAAAGTAATAAAGAAGAATAAAAAAAAAGAAACAAATCCTAGGTGGCAAAGGTCCGGATGGAAAATGTAATTTATCGGTGTAGTAACAAACCCCTACCTCGAAACTCATGCGACCCCAAACTGGTTTTAAAGCTAATTTCCCGCAATTCTACACATTTTGCATTGGGCAGCTATTTATTTTTGCTGTTATAAAGCTCATTTCCTGCCAGTGTACGCATTCTTCCATGTCTTATATGTTTTATAGTTCATCTCATGCTTTTGTTCACATTTTGCTATCATGGGGGGGGCTGGAGGTCGGGGGCCCCGGGACACGTGCCCTGTGTTCCCGTTCCGTAATCCGGCTCTGCAGATGAGTCCATCCCTGTAATGACAGTACTGTATATGATCCATCCCTGTAATGACAGTACTGTATATGATCCATCCCTGTAATGACAGTACTGTATATGATCCATCCCTGTAATGACAGTACTGTATATGATCCATCCCTGTAATGACAGTACTGTATATGATCCATCCATGTAATGACAGTACTGTATATGATCCATCCCTGTAATGACAGTACTGTATATGATCCATCCCTGTAATGACAGTACTGTATATGATCCATCCCTGTAATGACAGTACTGTATATGATCCATTCCTGTAATGACAGTACTGTATATGATCCATCCATGTAATGACAGTACTGTATATGATCCATCCCTGTAATGACAGTACTGTATATGATCCATCCCTGTAATGACAGTTACTGTATATGAGCCATCCCCTGTAATGACAGTACTGTATATGATCCATCCCTGTAATGGACAGTACTGTATATGAGCCATCCCTGTAATGACAGTACTGTATATGAGCCATCCCTGTAATGACAGTACTGTATATGATCCATCCCTGTAATGACAGTACTGTATATGATCCATCCCTGTAATGACAGTACTGTATATGATCCATCCCTGTAATGACAGTACTGTATATGATCCATCCCTGTAATGACAGTACTGTATATGATCCATCCCTGTAATGGACAGTACTGTATATGATCCATCCCTGTAATGACAGTACTGTATATGATCCATCCCTGTAATGACAGTACTGTATATGATCCATCCCTGTAATGACAGTACTGTATATGATCCATCCCTGTAATGACAGTACTGTATATGATCCATCCCTGTAATGACAGTACTGTATATATCCATCCCTGTAATGACAGTACTGTATATGATCCATTCCTGTAATGACAGTACTGTATATGATCCATCCCTGTAATGACAGTACTGTATATGATCCATCCCTGTAATGACAGTACTGTATATGACCCATCCCTGTAATGACAGTACTGTATATGATCCATCCCTTGTAATGACAGTACTGTATATTGATCCATTCCTGTAATGACAGTACTGTATATGATCCATCCCTGTAATGACAGTACTGTATATGATCCATCCATGTAATGACAGTACTGTATATGATGCCTGGGAGCGTTCAGGGATAGGGTCCAGGGATAGGGTTCAGGGATAGGGTCCAGGGATAGGGTTCAGGGATAGGGTTCAGGGATAGGGTTCAGGGATAGGGTCCAGGGATAGGGTTCAGGGATAGGGTTCAGGTTTACAGTTAGTTAGGGTCCGGGAGCTTTGATAGGAGTAGGGAGAGTTTATCTAATGCCTCTGAAGTGGGTTGAAGTGGTTGAAGTGGTTGAAGTGGTTGAAGTGGCTCAGGGTGAATGAAGGGGATTTCTTCAGCCTTTAAATCATGAAGAGCTGACAAAGGCCCAAGCTGAGATGAGGGTTAGGGTTAGGGTTAGGGTTAGGGTTGGGGTTAGGGCTAGGGTTAGGGTTAGGGTTAGGGTTAGCTGCCAGCCACATCTGCATATACCTACTGCATATACAGTGCCTTGGGAAAGTAGTCAGACCCCTTGACTTTTTCCACAATTGTTACGTTACAGCCTTATCTAAAAGTATTTGTTAATTAATAAAAAAAATAAAAAAAACTGAAATATCACATTTACATAAAGTATTCAACCCTTTGCAGCAATTACAGCATTGAGTCTTCTTGGGTATGGGACGCTACAAGCTTGGCATACCTGTATTTGGGGAGGTTTATCCCATTCTTCCCTCTGCAGATGCTCTCAAGCAAATGTTCAGGTTGGCTAGGGAGCGTATGTGAAAAAGCCTATTTTAGGGCTCTCCAGAGATGTGCGATCGGGTTCCAGTCCGGGCTCTGGCTGGGCCACTCAAGGACATTCAGAGACTTGTCCTGAAGCCACTCATGCATTTGTCTTGCGTGTTTTGCTTAGGGTCGTTGTCCTGTTTGGAAGGTGAACCTTCGCCCCATGTGCAGGTCCTGAGCGCCTGGAGCAGGTTTTTCATCAAGGATCTCTCTTTACTTTGCTCCCATCATCTTTCCCTAGATCCTGACCACTAGTGGTCCCAGTCCCTGCTTGCTGAAAAAAACATCCAAACAGCATGACTGCTGCTACTACCATGCTTCACGTTAGGGATGGTGCCAGTTTTCTCTAGACGCTGACGGCATTCAGGCCAAATAGTTTAATCTTGAGTTTCATCAGGACCAGAGAATTCTTGTTTATCATGGTCTGAGAGTCTTAGGTGGGATTCGGCAAACTCCAAGCGCTTGTCAAACTACCAAGCGGGCTTTGTGCCTGAGGGGGGCTTCCCATCTGGCAGACTCTACCATAAAGGCCTGATTGGTGGAGTTGATGCAGAGATGGTTTGTCATTCTGGAAGGTTCTCCCATCTCCACAGAGGGAACTCTGGAGCTCTGTCAGACGTGGGAACGTCTGGGTGCTCTGGTCCACCTCCTGACAAGGTCCTTCCTCCCCCGAGGGTTTTGCTATTTATTATGGATCCCCATTTATATACAGTAGGCTAGATAAATTATAATATGTAATAATATACAGTGCCTTCGGAAAGTATTCAGTCCCCCTTGAACCTTTCTGAGCATTTTGTTACGTTACATCAAGGGGGGGCTCTCTGTTACTTCTAAAAGGATATTAAATACAAAAAGGTCCTCAGCAATCCTACACACAATACCCCATAATGACAAAGCGAAAAACAGAAATAACCTTATTACCAAAAGTATTCAGACCTTGCTATGAGACTCAACAATTTGGGCTCAGGTACATCCTGTTCCATTGATCATCCTTGAGATGGAATTCTATATATAATTATATATTATATTATCTAGCCTACTGCGATATGAGACCCAGGCATCTCTCCAGAAGTCCTAAAAATAAAGTGTAGTTGCCAGGTGGGTATTCTGGAAGGCTGTGTGTTATTTATGTCTTGTCAGCATATCCTCACTTTGTTAGTATCCAGTCTCAGCTGACTTGGCCCTGCCAAGATTCTGCAGTCTTTCTGGCAAATCATTTTCAAAAGTATATTTTTCCTCTCCTGAAATCCCCTTAAAGGAACATGTCCAAAAATAGCACTCTGGATAAGGAAGTCGTGTTTTTGCTGTAATAATGTTAATGTTTGTATCCACAAAGCAGCAGCTTCTTTCTGTCTCCTGTGCTGTTTTAAACAGAGGAGAGGAATTCCACAGCAGTGAGAGGTTAGTTTCTGTATTGTGACGAGACACACCTGCCCAGAGAGAGTTACAACGCAACACTTAGAGAGAGTGATAGAACATTAGAGACTGTATACAGCATGTCGGTTTCAATACAGTACAGACATTATTCTCAGTCAACCATTAGACAATGTGTGCTAATCAATGACCCCACCAACTTCAACTGATTCCATCATCCCCTCGAAATACATTCATCCCTCCATGGACGTTCAGATTGTTGCATTAACTCATGTGACTCCATAGACCCCTCAAACTCAACTCTGGACCTCACAGCCAGTTCCACTGCATGTTTTCACTGTTCCCCTCTAATCAGGGACTGATTTTAGACCTGGGACACCACGATGGGTGATTCCCCTCTCTCAACCAGGGAAATGATTTAGACCGGTTTAACACCAGGTGGGTGATTCCCCTCTAATCAGGGACTGATGCTATGACCTGGGGACACCAGGTGGGTGATTTCCCTATAATCAGGGACTGATTTAAGACCTGGGACACCAGTGGGGTGATTCCCCTCATAATCAGGGACTGGTTTTCAGACCTGGGACACCAGGTGAGGTGATCCCTCTAATCAGGGACTGATCTAGGACCTGGGGACACCAGGTGGGTGATTCCCCTCTAATAGGGGACGGATCTAGAACGTGGGACCACCAGGTGGGTAATGCCCCTCTAATCAGGGGACTGGATTTGGACCTGGGACACCAGGTGGGTGCAATCTAATTATCAGGTAGAACAGAAAACCAGCAGGGGCTTCCAGAAAACTCATAGGCTAAGAGTTCTGAATAATCCTATGACATAGAACTTCATCCTAATAATAATAATACAACAGAGGACCATGTTCTACTACTGAAATACAGATGGAGCACCATGTCCTACTAACTGAATACAGAGGACCATGTTCTACTAAAAAAACTAAAAAACCATGGTTCTAATGAAAACTAGAAACTACAACTGAGGACCATGTTATACTAACTGAAACTACAGAGGAACCATTGTTCTACTAATCTGAACTACAGAGGACCATGTTCTACTAACTGAAACTACAGAGGTTCCCTGCATGTTTTCTACTAATGAACTAATAGAGACCTGACCAGGTGGTGATTCTACCAACTGAAGAAACTACAGAGGCCATGCTCCTACATCAACTCTAACTACAGAGGGACACCATGTTTCCCCTACTAACTGAAAACCTGGCAGAGTTGACATGTTCTACTCTAATCAGGACTGGTTTAGAACTACAGAGGGTGATTCATGTAATCAGGACGGATCTAACGGAACACAGAGGACCATGTTCTACTAACTGAACTACAGAGGGACAATGGGTAATTCTACTACGAACCCTGGACAGGTGGACAATGCCTCTACCAACTACAGAGGACCATGGCTCTACTAACTCATACTAAGAGCGAATACCTCTGCTCTAGCTTCATCCTATAAGAATAGATACTACAGAGACCCATATTCTACTAACTGAACTACAGAGGACCAGTGCGACTCTCACTCATGTGTCTACCTGAACTACAGAGGACCATGCTCTACTAACTGAAACTACAGAGGACCATGCTCTAACTGACTGAAATACAGAGGACCATGTTCTACTACCTGAACTACAGATGACCATGTTTCTAAACTACAGAGGATACCATGCTCTAGGACCATGTTCTACTAACTGAACTACAGAGGACCATGTCTCTGACTAACTGAACTACAGAGGACCATGCTCTACTCTAACTGAACTAAGAGGACCATGTCTACTAACTGAACTGAACTACAGAGGACCATGCTCTCTAACTAACTGAACTACAGCGGACCAGGCTCTAACCACTCTACAGAGGACCTAAACTGAGAAACTGACTAACTAGAGGACCATGCTCTACTAACTGAACTACAGAGGCCAATGCTACAGACTGGAGACCATGCTCTACTAAACTGAACTACAGAGGACCATGTTCTACTAACTAGAACTACAGAGGACCATGCTCTCTACTGAACTACAGAGACCATACTCTACCAACTGAAATACAGAGGACGTATGCTCTACTACCTGAACTACGAGGACCATGCGTCTATAACTGCACTACAGAGACCATGTTTCTACTAACT
>JAGTTL010000595.1:0-35147 GCA_036851935.1 Coregonus suidteri | reverse complement strand
CCATTTTCCCTCTAGGATTTGTGTGCTTAGCTCAATTCCATTTCTTTTTTTCTAAAAAACTCCCTACCCCTTCCCGATGACAAGCATACCCATAACATGTTTCCGCCACCACCATGCTTGAAAATTGAAGAGTGGTACTCAGTGATGTGTTGGATGTGCCCCAAACATAATGCTTTGTATTCAGGACATAAAGTTCATTTTTTTGCCACATTGCAAACAGGATGCATGTTTTTTCGGAATATTTTTATTCTGTACAGGCTTCTTCTTTCACTCTGTCATTTAGGTTAGTATTGTGGCGTAACTACAGTGTTGTTGATCTATTCTCAGTTTTCTCCAATCACGCCATTAAACTCTGTCACGTTCGTTTACAGACGGGACGGACCAAGGCGCAGCGTGATAGCATACATGCTTATTTTTACTGAATGACAAACAACAAACGAAACGTGAAGCCCACGGTACACAAAACAAACATACCAAACCGGAACAAGATCCCACAACCCCTAGTGCCAATAGGCTACCTAAGTATGGCCCCAATCAGAGACAACGAGCGACAGCTGCCTCTGATTGGGAAAAACACCGGCCAACATAGATCTAGACGATCTAGATCTAAACATAAAAAATGCAACATAGAACATACCACACAGAAATACACACCTGACTCAAAAATACGAGTCCCAGAGTCAGGGCGTGACATATACCCCCCCCCCCACCCCCCCCCCCCCAAAGGTGCGGACTCCGCCCGCACAACATAAACATAACAGGGTAGGGGCCGGGTGGGCATTCCCCCTCGGAGGCGGATCCGGCTCAGGGCTGACGACCACTTACTCTCCGCCTCCCTGTTGCGCCCCTGGTCTGGTCTGGACCTCGGCGCGCTGCTTCCCCTCTCCTTCCCTTTCCCACGAAGTACCAACCCTGTCTGGACCCTGGTGTGGGAGACCCCAAACCTGGAGAGGGCGACGTCTGGGTCTGGACTGGAGCCGCTGACCGAGCGGGAAACCGGGCACCGGTGGAGCGGACTGCTCTGGCTCCAGATGGAGCAGCTGACCGGAGCTGGATCGGGCCCACCGGTGGAGCGGACTGCTCTGGCTCCGGAGTGGAGCCGCTGACCGGAGCTGGACTGGACCCCGGTGAAGCGGATTGCTCTGGCTCCGGAGTGGAGAAAGCTGACCGGAGCTGAACTGGGCACCGGTGGAGCGGCCCTGCTCTGGCTCCGGAGTGGAGCACTGACCGGTGCCGGTGGAACATGCACGGGCCGTGCCGGACTGGACACACGCACCACGGGCTTGGTGCGGGGAGCAGGAACGGACCGGACCGGGCTGGCGACCGCACCACTGGCTTGGTGCGGGGAGCAGGAACGGGCCGTACCGAACTGGCGAGCACACCACTATCTTGGTGCGAGGGGGCAGGAACAGACCGCGCTGGGCGACGGCGCACCACTTGGATGGTGCGAGGTAAGGAACAGGCCGGGCCGGGCTGGCGACGCCACCACTGTCTTGGTGGCGAGAGCAGGAACAGGCCTGGCCGGGCTGGCGACGCACACCACTATCTTGGTGCGAGGGGCAGGAACAGTCCGTGCCGGGCTGGGACAACATGCCACACTGGCGTAGTGGCGGGCGCAGGAAAAGGGCATGACCGGAACTGGCGACAACGCACCCCTGCCTTGAATGGGAGAAGCGGGACTGGGTTCCTTTATAACCAAACCCCCGCTCCTTCTGATGCCTAACCATCTCCTCTCTGCCGTGCCTCTCTACACTTTCCTTCTCCCCTTTTCGCCTCCTGTAGCACCTCCTCGGCCCGAATAACCTCCTGCCTCCTTCTGAACCAATATTCCCCCGTAACATGGTGGCCTCACTCTCCTAACCTGCAGATCCGCCCTTTAAAACGGCCTCCTGCTTTGCTCTTCGTTCACCACCGTGTGCCCCCGGCCCAAACGTTATCTTGGGGTTGCCTCTCGTGTCTCCGTTGTCTGCAACTGTTGGCGCCGTTTTCCTTCTCCTCTTCCTACCTGGGAATCCTCCTTCATCGCCTTCCGGTAAACGGACGGCCTCCTCCTCCGTAATTTCTCCCCCAACCAAGGAGGACCATCTACTAATTTAAACCTTCTGTTGAATTCCCGGCGTTTGCTCATGAACACGCTGCATTGGTCCTCGTTTGGTGTGATTCTTCTGTCACGTTCGCTTACGACTGGGACGGAACACGGCGCAGCGTTGATATGCATACATGTTTATTTTATACTGAATGAACAAAACACAACAAACAAGAAAACGTGAAGTCCAAGTCAAAAAAACAACATACCTAACCACGGAACAAGATTCCCACAAACCCACTATTGCCAATAGGCTACCTACAGTAGGCGTCCCCAATAAGAGACAACGAGCGAAGCAGCTGCCTCTGATTGGGACACCACACCAGCAACATAGATCTAGACGATCTATGATCTCACCATAAGAAAATGAACCATAGAATATACCACACAGAAAATACACACCCGACCTTCCACAAATACGAGTCCCCCCAGAGTCAGGGTGCGTGACAAACTCTGTCTCTCGTTGTGAAAAGTCACCATTGGCCTCATGGTGGAAATCCATGAGCGATTTTCCTTCCTCTTCGCGGCAACTGGAATTAGGAAGGACACCTGTATTTTTGTAGTGGACTGGGTGTATATCGATTTACACCATCCAAAGTGTAATTAATAACTTAACCATGCTCAAATGGGTTATTCAAACCTGCTTTTTTATTTTTAACCCATCTACCAATAGGTGCCCTTTCTTTGCGAGGCATTGGAAAACCTCCCTTGGCCTTTGTGGTTTGAATCTACTGAGGGACCCTTACAGAGAATTGATAAGGTGTGGGGTACTATTATTGCACACTGGTGTAGTCCATGCCAATTATTATGTGGACCTGTTCAATGATCAGGACCATTTCTTTCCCGTTTCTGCCTAAAAATGACATACCCAAATATAAACTGCATGTAGCTCAGGACCTGAAAGCACGAGAGAGGCATATTCTTGTACTACTTGAAAGGGAAACACATTGAAGTTTTGTGGAAATGTGAAATTAATGTAGGAGAACATTACACATATATAACACAAACTATTTTGTTAGTTTGTTGAACAATATTTGAAATGAAAAAGAAAAGCTCACATTCAGATAGGAAAGTGGGGAAAATGTCGATGTTGTCCAATATAGGGTAACAGTGCTGTATGTACAAAGTTTTCAAACTGATAGCTTCAGAGAATGACGAGCGCTCTATATATATTTAAGTATGAAGACTCCAAGGTGTCCCTCAACAAGTTTTGCCCAAATTGTACCCAAGTAGGTCCTACCAAGTGGGCGAATTGGTCAATTGACACATTTTCAAGTACAGTTGAAGTCGGAAGTTTTACATACACTTAAGGTTGGCGTCCATTACACCTAGTTTCTCAACCCCATCCACAAATGTCCTTGTTAACACAACTATAGTTTTGCAAAGACGGTTTAGGACATCTACTTTGTTGCATGGACACAAGTAATTTTTTTCCAACAATTGCTTCAAAGGACAGCTATTTCATCCTTCTAATTCACTGTTATCACAATTCCAGTGGGGTCAGACCATTTACAGTACACTAAGTTGACTGTGCCTTTAAACAGCTTGGAAAATTCCAGAAAATGATGTCTGGCTTTAGAAGACTTCTTGATAGGCTAAATTAACATATTTGAGGTCATTGGAGGTGTACCTGTGGATGTATTTTTCAAGGCCTACCTTCAAACTCAGTTGCCTCTTTTGCTTACATCATGGGAAAATCAAAAGAAATCAGCCAAATAAAATAGAAGACCCTCAGAAAAAATTATTGTAGACCATCCCCAAGTCTGGTTCCAGCCTTGGGAGTAATTCAAATGCATTTGAAGTTGTCATGAGCCTCTCACTCTCCACGGGTTACCACCTTAATTTTCTTCCACTCTGCTCACCACTCCTCTCTACTCAGCCTAACTAGCTCCACCTTGTCCCTGCTCTGCATCTGCTCTAATTACTACTCTGGCCAGCTGCGCTGCATTACCCACTACCTCTCCCAAGTATTTAAGGCCCTGTCTTTTCCAGGCTCTACGGTGTCAGATCGTCTTACAAAGCTCACACTCCGGAACCTGTTTGCTCGCGCTTCTGGCTCAACCCTGGTTTTCGTGACCCCGGACTGCTTCCTGAATTTTTGGAAAATACTCTTCTGCCCCCAGGAGATCCAGAATCCTGCTTCTCTGCCATAACGGACTCCTGACTACTCTTCAATCCCGGTAACTCTGCACCAGCCTTCTGCCTTGCTACTACGTATTTTGGATTTCCCTGAAAACTGTTTTCTATGATGCCTTGTTTCATTTCCGCCCTGTTGGTGTCCTGTGTCCTCCCCCCCCCCCAGGACTTCTAGGACCACCCCACCACCGGCTTCAGTATGTACGCTATCCGCTGCCACTGGGGGGGCACAGACCCAGCACATTGGACGGGATCCCTGTTACCTCCTGGATCCATTCAGTCACTCCCTACTTCCCTTTTCCCTTAAAGTTTGAATAAACACTTCTCTGTGATGAGCGCAATGTGTGTGCCTATGGTCGTCTGTTTGAAACCGTGACAGCTACGATCTGACCCTTATGGACTCAGCGACACCACTTTCCCGACATGGAAAAACGCAATGAGCATGAGCAGCAGTTTCCAGCAGGAGCAGCAACACAACTCGCCATGATCATTTTCAACTCCTCACCAACCTTACCCCAGCCAGTTCTGCCCACAAGCCCTGCCCCCGAGTTACCTGCCCGGGTTATTGCAGCCGCTGCCTCCGGAACCCAAGATTGAAAACCCCGAGCGGGTTTCCACGGCGATTCAACCCAGGTCCGGCCATTCCTGAACTAGCTGACGACTTCAGTTCTCCTTGCAAAGCCAAAGGGACCTTCGCCACGGAGGGGGCTAAAGTTGGGTTAAATGCCAATCACTAAACTGACGGGGGCCGAAGCTCGGGACTCTGCGGGAACAGCAGAGTTCGAACGTCAAAACCCCCGCATGTTGCAACCTTCGACCCTGTTTGCTGAGGAGATGCTTAAGGTGTTTGACATGGTATTCACCAACCGCAGGAGGCGTCTGCGTGAACTGTTCAGTATTCGACAAGGCCAGAACGTAACAGGTCGCAGACCCTTGCCATCGACTTCCGAACCTGGCTAGATGAAGTCTTGAGAAACCACACCATCGTTGGTGGACGCGGTCCTTCCCATAGTTTGGTTGGACTATATCAGGAGGAGGTTGGTCCTCCGCATTAACTGCCTTCCACTCTTTGATGAGCCCATCGCACTGACTGTCAGGAGTCGACAGAAGGATTACGGACCCGTCGTCGGTGGAGAGGGGCGCCAAGGTCCACCTACTACCGGCATTCGGAGAGATCCGACTGGGCCTCCTGTCCATCTACTGCCACTCACCCAGGTAAAGCGTGATCAGTTTCTGAGTCCTATGGAGATTGTGCAGAGCCTCTCTCACTCCGTGCATGCGCGACAGCGCCGATTCACTAAAAACCTATTGCCCTACTATTGTTGGAGGGGATGTGCCATACGTGTGGTAACCTGCCCTTTAAAAGGGCCGAAGCTCAACCGGGGCATAGGGGGGAGTCCGGTTTGAGGTCAATGACCTCATCCAGTCCTCCGACCGGGGGCCCCGCAAGCCCCTGCCTGCACGTTCACCCGCGCCTCTTCTGACTCAACTCACAACACCCTGGCTGCTCTGGTGGATTCTGGCGCCGAAGCCAACATAATGGACATCAAATCTGGCACTCCAAACTGTGGACTGGAGAACCTCCGTTGACACCTCCTATTCCTGCCCCGGGCACTTGACGGACACTTAATCGGATCGGTCACTCCTGTCACGGCCCCGGTCTCTCCGATGGCGTCTGTACGGAAACCATCAAGAAACTATCCCAGTTTTCACCTGCTGCCCTCTCCAGGCCAACCCCTCATCCTGAGGTTACCACATGGCTCAGCCGCACAACCATCAGCCCGACTGGGTGACGCGGGTGTGATCCAGGGAGTGGGGAGACGGACCTGCCAACCGAACCTGCCTGCTTGCTGCCGCACTACCCTACCCCCTCGGCCAGTACCTACTAACTCCGCTCCTGACCTCTTCCAATGTCCCAGAATGCTACCATGGTCTCAGAGAGGTGTTTTTAACAAATCAAGAGCCATATCTCTGCCCCCTCACCGCCCGTACGACTGTGCCAATCGACCTCCTTCCCTGGAACAGCCCCTCCAAAGGGTCGTCTTTATTCGTTGTATGCTCCTGAAAAGAAGTACATGGAGGACTACATCAAGGCTCTCTGTCCGCCGGATTAAATCCGTTCCATCTTCATCTCTGATGCTGGTGGCGGGCTTTCTTCTTTGTGGGGAAGAACGGACGGATTCTCTTCGGCCCTGCATCAGACTACCGGGGGAATCAAGACAATCACATTTTGAAAAACCGTTACCCTCTGCCTCTGACTCACCTCTGCTTGAGGTTGCTCAGGGCAGCCACTGTTTTTACCAAGTGGGATCCTCAGAAACGCTTTACCACCTAGTGCGGATCCGGGAGGGACGATGACATGGGAAAACCGCATTCAATACACCAACAGGCCACTACGAGTATCTGGTTATGGCCTTTTTTGGCCTCACAAAGCTATGTCGCCTGCCTGTGTTCCAGGCTCTCGTGAATGATGTTACCTCTCTGCGGTGACAATGTTAAACAAGTTTTGTCTTCGTTTACCCCGGATGACATCTTAACTTACTCCAGAAACCTGTCCCTGAACACACCCGCATTGTCCAGCAACAAGTACCTTCAATCGCCTTCTGGAGAATTCCCTGCTACTACGTCCAATGCAGAGAAAGTGAGTTTCACGTCAAGACAGTGGCCCTTCCTGGGGTACATAGTGGCAGAGGGAAGTAGTCCAAAATGGATCCCTGCCAAAGTATCAGCAGTCCACTCATGGCCAGTTTTTTCCGTGAGATACCAGAAAGAAGCTGCAAACAGTTTCCTGGGGTTTGCTAACTTCTATAGAAAGTTTATCCGGACACTACAGTTACGTTGCTGCCCCTCTCACTGCTCTAAAACCAGCACCAAGCAACCCTTCACCTGGACCCCAGCAGCCGACAAAGCCTTCAGTACTCCTCAAGGTGAGGTTCACCTCCGGCTCGCATCCTACCAGATGCCTGATGTGGACCGGTCAATTCATTGGCGGAGGTGGACGCCTCGGACTGTTGGGAGTTGGTGCTGGTGATTTCCTTTCAAGGGTTTGGGCTGGGAGGATAGGAAGCGCCATCCTTGTGCCTTTTTTCCTCACGAAGTCGGTTTGTCACCACTCTGAAGTGCAATTACGACATAGGGAACCGTGAGCTGCTGGCTTGTGAAGCTGTGTGCCTTGAGGAGTGGCGTCACTGGCTGGAGGGGTCCACCATTCCCATTTTCCTCGGTTTTGGAGACCGATCATAAGAACTTGGAGTACATCCGCACGGCGCAAACGGTTGAACTCCAGCAGTCCCGCTGGGCCCTGTTCTTCACCAGGTTTAATTTCACTCTGTCATACCGGCCATGGATCACGTAAAAACATAGTCCAGTACGCCCTCTCCCGTCAAATTCCAGAAGGATGACACCCCCCTACAAGGAACCCTGTGTCGATCTTCTGCCAAGATCCATGCATCGTTGCAGCTCTGACCTGGGGCTGTTGAGGAACAGGTGCTGTGAGGCTTCTCCGTAACCAGCCATGTCCAAGCACTTGCCCAGCTGACAGCCTTTTTGTCCCCGAAGACCTGAAGGTCCCAGGATCGTTCAGTGGGGACACGACTCCACTCCTTAGCTTGTCACCCTGGCTACCAACCGCACTTACAACCTGCTCGCCCAGAGGTTCCTTGGTGGCCATGCTCTCTGAGAAAGGATGTACCCGGAAATTCGTCTCCAAGCCTGCCCCAGCTGCCAAACCAAACACAAGATTCGTCCTGCCAGCCCCAGCACGGATGGCTTGCAGTGCAGCCCTGACCTGTGGCCCAGACGTCCCCTGGTCTCACATCGCCCTTAGACTTTGTCACGGGGCTGGCCCCCTTCAAGGGCATACCGTCATTTCTCACCATAGTGACCGTTTTCAGCAAGATGGCACACTTCATTCCCCTCCGCAAGCTCCCAACCGCCCAAGGAGACCGCCAGGTGGTCCCTGGAACAAAGTCTTCAGGATCCCGGACTGCCAAATGGAGGTAGTTTCCTGACCGTGTGGGTCCACAATTTCTCCTCCGCTTGTTTGGAAGGATTTCTGTCACCTGCTGCGAAGCCACAGTCCCCAGTCTGACTTCCGGATTTCATCCCCCAATCCAATGGGCAGTCAGAGCGGGCTAATCCAGGAGCTCGAAAGAAGGCACTGCGATGCATGACTTCACGCAACCCCCACTCCCTGGCGCGAGCAATTGTACATGGGTGTTTTTTTTTTTTTTTTTTTTTCAACGCGACACAATTCTCTGAACATGGCTCTGCCATCGGTAAGTCCCTCCTGTCCAATGTGTTTTATGGATACCAGCCTCCTCTATTTTTGACCAGCCAGGAAGAGAGGGTTACTCGCCCATCTGCACTTTGCTTTTTGCCTCGTCGATGTCGCCAGAACCTGGTCACAAGGCCCGAGCCCACTCCTCAGATCCGTTGCCCAGCCTACACCTACCGGGGCCAACCGTCGGAGAATCCTGGCTCCCATCTACATGTTGGTCAAAGGGTGTGGTTGTCATCGAAGAAACCTCGACTACTTCAGTGGTGAGAGTCGCAGAAGGCTGGCACCTTCGGTTCAGTGTACCATTTCCCATATCATAAGAGTGATTAGGCCCAAACTGCTGTTCCGGCTTCCAACTGCCTAATTCACTGAGGGTGCACCGCCACTTTCCATGTGTCCTAAGATTAAGCCATCCATGAGAGTCCGCTCGGTCCATGCTGCGCCTTGGTCCTCATCCTCCCACGGCTTCGTCGATGGTGGTCTGCGTAAACACCGTCCGCCGCCTGCTCGGTCCAGAAGGAGGGGTAGGGGTCTCAGTAACCTCATTGACCTGGGAGGGCCTATGTACCTGAGGAAAGGACCTGGTGCCAGCTAGTTCGGATTGTGGATAGAGACTCTCATCACACGCTGTTCCGACCAACGGCATCCTGATCAACCTGCAATCCGTAGGGGGCCGCCCCAGAGAGGGTCCCTAAAACCGTCCGGTGACCGTAGGCTCCCTGTCCGGTGCATGATCCTGTCTCGGGACATGTCCCATCTTCAGACCGACGACGCCCTCCGGCTTCCTCCGAGGATGAGGAACGTTCACAGCGGAGACCCGTTTCGGAGTGTTCGAGCCCTCCTCCGGCTTCCCTCCTCCCGCCCGGAGTGGTGTTGCTCTTGGGACTTTTGGGGCCGTCGCCTTGGGGGTGGGGGGTTCTGTCCATGAGCCTCCTCACTCCACCGGGTTACCACATTAATTTTCTTCCACCCACTCTGCCTCACCACTCTCTATACTCAGCCTAACTAGCTTCACCTGGCCGCCTGCTCTGCTTCTGCTCTAATTATACTCTGCCAGCTGCGCTGCATTATACCCAACTACCTATCACAGGATTTAAGGCTCCTGTTCTTTCAGCTCTCCGGTGTCAGATCGTCTGCAAAGCTCACACCCGGAACCTGTTTGCTCGCGCTTCTGCTATCACCCTGGTTTTTGTTGACCCCGGACCTGCCTGAATTTTTGGATACTCTTCTTCTGCCCAGGAGATCCAGACCTGCTTGTCTGCCATAACGACTCCTGACTACTCTTCAATCCCGGTAACTCTGACCAGCCTTCTGCCTTGCTACTCTACGTATTTTGGATTTACCCTTGAACTGTACTGCTGCCTTGTTTCATTCCGCCGCTGTTGTGTCTGTGTCTCCCCCCCCCCCCAGGACTTCTGGACCACCCACCACCGGCTTCATAGGACGCCATCGCTGCCACTGGGGGGGGCGCAGCACAGAAGCCCAGCCCATTGGACGGGATCCCTGTTACCCCTGGAGCCTTCATTCACTCCCTACTTCCTTTTCCTTAAGTTTTAATAAACTTTCTGGTGTGACGCAATTGTGGTCCTCTGGTCGTCTGTCTGAACCGTGACAGAAGGTACACGTTCATCTGTACAAACAATAGTACGCAAGTATAAACACCATAGGACCCGCAGCCGTCATACTGCTCAGGAAGGAGACGCGTTCTGTCTCCTAGAGATGACAAGTACTTTGGTGCGAAAAGTGCAAATCCAATCCCAGAACAACAGCAAAGGACCTTGTGAAGATGCTGGATGAAACAGCTACGTACAAAAGTATCTATATCCACAGTAAAGACGAGTCCTATATCGACATAACCTGAAAGGCCGCTCAGCAAGGAAGAAGCCACTGCTCCAAAACCGCCATAAAAAAGCCAGACTACGTGTTTAAAACTGCACATGGGGACAAGATCGTACTTTTTGGAGAAATGTCCTCTGGTCTGACGAAACAAAAATAGAACTGTTTGGCCATATAATGACCATCATTATGTTTGGAGGAAATAGGGGGCGCTTGCAAGCCGAAGAACACACATCCCAACCGTAAAGTACGGGGGTTGCAGCAGCCATCATGCTGTGGGGGGTGCTTTGCTACAGGAGGGACTGGTGCACTTCACAAAATAGATGGCATCATGAGGAAGGAAAATTATGTGGATATATTGAAGCAACATCTCAAGACATCAGTCCGGAAGTTAAAGCTTGATCGCACATGGGTCTTCCAAATGGACAATGACCCCAAGCATACTTCCAAAGTTGTGACAAAATGGCTTAAGGACAACAAAGTCAAGGTATTGGAGTGGCCATCACAAAGCCCTGACCTCAATCCTATAGAACATTTGTGGACAGGACTGAAAAAGCGTGTGCGAGCAAGGATGCCTACAAACTGACTCAGTTACACCAGCTCTGTCAGGAGGAATGGCCAAAATTCACCCAACTTATTGTGGGAAGCCCTGTGGAAGGCTACCCAAAAAACGTTTGACCCAAGTTAAACAACTTAAAGGCAATGCTACCAGATACGAATTGAGTGTATGTAAACTTCTGACCCACTGGGAATGTGATGAAAGAAATAAAAGCTTAAATAAATAATTCTCTGCAAGATATTCCAGACATCCAAGACGCACCAGATATCCCCATCATTGATTTCTCTGCCCTTGACTAGTCCTCCTAAGAGTAAGGGGGATGGCATACTGACAATAGTTAAAGAGCAAACGAACAAGACAGAGAAGAGAAACAGACAGGATTAAAATGTATATTCCTGCACAAGCAGGAACCATAACTAAAATACAGAAAGGGATCACTATTAAAGTATGGGGTCAAATGGTTATTGGTGTGGGAGGAACCAGCACAAGGACTATGGGGAAATCATATGGGGTAACTGTGACCTTAAGATAATAAAAGAAAAAGACAGGTGGATAATAGACATAAGGATAATACTTAGATAAACAATTTGATGTAGTACTTATACGTGCTACATTTCCAGGGGGCAGGGTTGTTGATGTAGTTATTCCTTGGGAAAGTGCGCTAAACCCCTTACATATTAGAGCCCCACCAGACGCAGAAGAAAGGGAATGGTAGGAGGCACTAAACAATGACTGGTATAGATGGGCACAATATACTACATTAAAATTAAAGAAAGAAAACTGTTTAATATGCACTTCATCTCCTTTAAAACAATTAACAGTAGTTCCAAATCCCCACAGTTAACAGGACTGCTATGGTCAACCACAACTTCTGTCATCTAAGGAACTCGGAAAGACCGTATTGCCCAGCAGAATGTTTGTCATATTTAGGAAATCCTAAATATAAACAATTGTATAATCAACCAGGATGGGGAGAGAAGTGTAAGCAATTAGACGTTAGAATAGAAACAAGGAAAAGGGAAACGCCAGAGAAATATCATTTACATTTACATTTAAGTCATTTAGCAGACGCTCTTATCCAGAGCGACTTACAGTTAGTGAGTGCATACATTATTGTTTTTTATTTTTTCATACTGGCCCCCCATGGGAATCGAACCCACAACCCTGGCATTGCAAACACCTTTCTCTTCCAACTGAGCTACATCCCTGCCGGCCATTCCCTCCCCTACCCTGGACGACGCTGGGCCAATTGTGCGCCGCCCCATAGACTATGAGCTAAAATATGACTGTTACAATAAAGAAATTGGATTATATAATTTGGGAGAATTCAAAGGAGAATGTGGAACTATATGGCACCTAGATACAGATAGTCTTTGGAATGCAGACACCCCTCAAAGAAAAAATCTATCAGGCAGCAGGGTCATGTACTGGAGTAATAGTTTACACCACGGAAGAATGCGAAAATCAGACATTTGCATTGCGACTTATCGATCCATATGAGGATCAGTCAGTGGCAATTGCAGATTGTTTCTGGGTCTGTCAGGGGCAACTAAGGACATTATTACCAAAAGGATGGAAAGGGATCTATGTCAGGGTACAGTTAATACAAAAAGTTGTAATAGTTGACTGGAAGGCTTTAAATGGTAATACACAAGATACTAAAATACAGATCAAAAATGGCATATGAAGCCAATCCGAACGTACAGATAGATGTTGTAGGCCACCCTAGAGGAATTCCCAATTAATTTAAAGCTAGGAGTGAAATTAAATCAGGATTATGATAACTCCTAATAAAAATTTGGAATGGATCAATTACATATATTACAATCAACAAAGGTTAATAAATTATACTGACTCAGCATTATCAGCACTGGGAGAACAAGTACAGGCAACAAGTAGAATGACTTGGCAAATAGACTGGCTCTAGATTGGCTCCTAGCAGAAAAAGGAGGAGTCTGTGTTATGTTAGGAAGCGAGTGCTGGACGTTTGTTCCTAATAATACTACCCCAGGAGGAACATTCTCTGAGGCAATGATCAAGCTTAAAGGATTGAGACAGGAAGTCAAGAACAATGCTGGGCAGGACGCACGTGCCTGGGATTGGTTGGACTTAACTTTTGGAAAATGGGGAGCAATGTTCACTAAAATGGCAATGATGATAGCTATAGCACTGGTAGTAATGGGAATAGTATTTTGCTGTGTGTTGCCATTGCTGAAATCCCTGTTGATTCCTGTTGAGTCACTGTTGATCCCTGTTGATTGGTTTTGATTCCCACAGGGGGTATGAAAAAAAAGAAAAAAAAAATAATTATGCACTGTAAGTCGCTCTGGATAAGAGCGTCTGCTAAGTGACTAAAATGTAAATGTAAATGTAAAAACAAATGGCTGTGAGGAGAACGGCTATAAGAACCAAAACCGAATGGGACATGAAATTGACAGAGGTGATCCCAGTTCCAGGGAAACCAGGACATTATATGAATTCTAACAGGAAGCCTTGCAACGACAAAAGGAGGACCACTTGACTGTCCTTATGGGGTAGTGGCAGGAGGAGGATGGGCTTATTATCATGACTTCAAGGACCAGCAGAAGCTGGAGGAATCTGGAAGTGAAGATATTAATCTCTTAGACTTTAATTGAGATCTAACTTCTGATCCTGTGACTCTGCAGTGAAGTCGACAGGGTGATAAGGGGAGTATATTTGAAATTGGTATTAAGAATCATTGGTGAAACATAATAATCATATCATCATATCATGATCTATGCTTATATGGATTTTTTGGATTGGAATTATGAGTTGTAAGCTGACTGATTGATTTGAATAAGTTATGAATATGTAAATAACTAAAGATGATTGACACTGCAATTAATGGATTAGATATTGATATTGATTATTTTGATTGTTATACTACTTTGTGATATGGGTAAAGAAGTTATGTGAGCTAAAGATGTTGACACTATTCTCAACATGCCCTAGATATTATGGTTAAACACAACGATATGTTAGTTTTAATGTATTAGGATAACACATACAGTGGGAAAAAAGGATTTAGTCAGCCACCAATTGTGCAAGTTCTCCCACTTAAAAAGACGAGAGAGGCCTGTAATTTTCATCATAGGTACATGTCAACTATGACAGACAAAATGAGGAAAAAAAATCCAGAAAATCACATTGTAGGATTTTTAATGAATTTATTAGCAAATTATGGTGGAAAATAAGTATTTGGTCAATAACAAAAGTTTCTCAATACTTTGCTATATACCCTTTGTTTGCAATGACACAGGTCAAACGTTTTCTGTAAATCTTCACAAGGTTTTCACACACTGTTGCTGGTATTTTGGCCCATTCCTCCATGCAGATCTCCTCTAGAGAGCAGTGATGTTTTGGGGCTGTCGCTGGGCAACACGGACTTTCAACTCCCTCCAAAGATTTTCTATGGGGTTGAGATGTGGAGACTGGCTAGGCCACTCCAGGACCTTGAAATGCTTCTTACGAAGCCACTCCTTCGTTGCCCGGGCGGTGTGTTTGGGATCATTGTCATGCTGAAAGACCCAGCCACGTTTTCATCTTCAATGCCCTTGCTGATGGAAGGAGGTTTTCACTCAAAATCTCATGATACATGGCCCCATTCATTCTTTCCTTTACACGGATCAGTCGTCCTGGTCCCTTTGCAGAAAAACAGCCCCAAAGCATGATGTTTCCACCCCCATGCTTCACAGTAGGTATGGTGCTCTTTGGATGCAACTCAGCATTCTTTGTCCTCCAAACACGACGAGTTGAGTTTTTACCAAAAAGTTATATTTTGGTTTCATCTGACCATATGACATTCTCCCAATCCTCTTCTGGATCATCCAAATGCACTCTAGCAAACTTCAGACGGGCCTGGACATGTACTGGCTTAAGCAGGGGGACACATCTTGCACTGCATGATTTGAGTCCCTGGCGGCGTAGTGTGTTTACTGATGGTAGGCTTTGTTACTTTGGTCCCAGCTCTCTGCAGGTCATTCACTAGGTCCCCCCGTGTGGTTCTCTGGATTTTTGCTCACCGTTCTTGTGATCATTTTGACCCCACGGGGTGAGATCTTGTGTGGAGCCCCAGATCGAGGGAGATTATCAGTGGTCTTGTATGTCTTCCATTTCCTAATAATTGCTCCCACAGTTGATTTATTCAAACCAAGCTGCTTACCTATTGCAGACTCAGTCTTCCCAGCCTGGTGCAGGTCTACAATTTTGTTTCTGGTGTCCATTGACAGCTCTTTGGTCTTGGCCATAGTGGAGTTTGGAGTGTGACTGTTTGAGGTTGTGGACAGGTGTCTTTTATACTGATAACAAGTTCAAACAGGTGCCATTAATACAGGTAACGAGTGGAGGACAGAGGAGCCTCTTAAATAAGAAGTTGCAGGTCTGTGCTTCTACACCTGCATTACTAGCTGTTTGGGGTTTTAGGCTGGGTTTCTGTACAGCACTTCGAGATATTAGCTGATGTAAGAAGGGCTATATAAAATAAAATTGATTGATGATTGGTCTGTGAGAGCCAGAAATCTTGCTTGTTTGTAGGTGACCAAATACTTATTTTCCACCATCATTTGCAAATAAATTCATTAAAAATCCTACAATGTGATTTTCATGATTTTCTTTTCTCAATTTGTATGTCATAGTTGACGTGTACCTATGATGAAAATTACAGGCCTCTCTCATCTTTTTAAGTGGGAGAACTTGCACAATTGGTGGCTGACTAAATACTTTTTTTCCCCACTGTATATGATTTATTTGAGTCGAAACTTTTGAATCTTACAGTTTGAAAAATATAACCTTAAATGCAAGGATTGTGCCTGATAATATGAACATAGTTATTCTTATGTTAGTTACTATATTAATCATGATATACTTTTGTAAGGATGTGGGACCAATGAAGTCCCAGAGGGGGGATATGATAAGGATTTTTCAGTAAACTATGAGATAAACAAAGTTAATCACAAACATGATGAACATGAAGTCAGGATTAAACATGGGTACTCTCTGTTGCTGGGCAAGAACTTAAATGGTTCCTTTCACTGGGTTTGTTTTGTGTGTGAAATGGGGATCTGACATCGGGTCGAATTCCTTGCTCTTACCTAATCCACAGCTGTCCTACCTTATCAGAGACTGAAACCAGACTGTTGCCTTTTGCCTCTCTCCTCAAACAAAGTCCTGAGAGCGGAGCCAGAGTTGAACAGAGTTCAGACTAAACATGAGTAATTACAGCATGACGGAAGGGAAGAGAGGAGCTGGGTTTGGGGTATGTTTGAGAGATTGAGTGTGGACCTGTCATGTCCAACAATCAATCTCCAGGTCAAGCCAGGGTGAGCCGGTGGTTGAACAGAGTTTAATCTGAACTTAATTATTTTTGCATGACAAGGGCTTGATTGATTGTACTACTATTGTTTCTAGACTGAATAGAAGTCAAATTTAGCCGCTATCATAGACTAAGGAAGTGGGCGGAGCGGTCCGAGAGGGACTTTTTTCGGAAACTGAGGACAGTGGTGTGGGGGAACCCAAGAGGGTGGGGCTTTAAGCTAAGATGTATGTGAAAATTACTATATAAACTGAGAGCTGGGAGGTGTTTGGCAAACCACCTCGGGCTTTGTCTATTTGTAATAAAGTCTGTCTTAATTCTACAAAAACTCTGAAATACTTTGGTTCTTTGTTTAGTATAAGGACAAAATTTGCCACATCAATAATGTCCAACCACAAGCACACATCAAAATCCACAAAGAAATGGTTAATTGACCACAAAATCAACATTTAGCAATGGCCCTCTCAGTCTGAGAATTTGAACCCAATTGAAAACCTGTGGTTTGAATTAAAGCACAAACCGAAAGCACAGACTGAAGGATATCAAGGATCTGGGAAAGATTCTGTATGGATGAATGGTCTATGATCCCTCCCAATGTGTTCTCCAATCCCATAAAAACATTATAGGAAAAGGCTCAGTGCCGGTATCCTTGCAAGGTGGAGGGTGCACAAATAATATTTGAAAACAGCGGTGCCAATATTTTGACACCAATCTTTTGAAAAAGAAAATAAGATTACTTGTTAAACAAAACTCCTCTAAACATGAGTATAACATTTTTATGTATTTATTTATTATGGATCCCCATTAGCTGCTGCCAAGGCAGCAGCTACTCTACTCTTCCTGCACTGTATAATTAGTATACAGTGCATTCGGAAAGTATTCAGACCCCTTGTCTGTTTCCGCATTTTGTTACGCTACAACCTTATTTTAACATTGATTAAATAAACACTTTCTCATCAATCTACACAGAATACACCATAATGACAAAGCGAAAACAGTTTTTTAGAAATACCTTATTTTACCGTAAGTATTCAGACCCTTTGCTATGAGACTCGAAATTGAGCTTAGATGCATCCTGTTTCCATTGACCATCCTTCAGATGTTTCTACAATTTGATTGGAGTCCACCTGTGGTAAATTCACCTAAAGGACTCTCAGACTATGAGAAACAAGATTCTCTGGTCTGATGAAACCAAGATTGAACTCTTTGGCCTGAATGCCAAGTGTCACACGTCTGGAGGAAACCTGGCACCATCCCTACAGTGAAGCATGGTGGTGGCAGCATCATGCGGTGAGGATGTTTTTCATCGGCAGGGACTGGGAGACTAGTCAGGATCGAGGCAAAGATGAACGGAGCAAAGTACAGAGAGATCCTTGATGAAAACCTGCTCCAGAGCGCTCAGGACCTCAGACTGGAGCGAAGGTTACCCTTCCAACAGGACCACGACCGTAAGCACACAGCCAAGACAATGCAGGAGTGGCTTCGGGACAAGTCTCTGAATGTCCTTGAGTGGCCCAGCCAGAGCTCGGACTTGAACCCGATCTAACATCTCTGGAGAGACTTGAAAAAATAGCTGTGCAGCGACGCTTCCCATCCAACCTGACAGAGCTTGAAAGGATCTGCAGTGAAGAATGGGAGAAACTCCCCAAATACAGGTGTGCAAAGCTTGAAGCGTCATTACCCAAGAAGACTCAAGGCTGAAATCACTGCCAAAGGTGCTTCAACAAAGTACTGAGTAAAGGGTCTGAATACTTATGTAAATGTAATATCTGTTTTTTATTTTTATAAAATAAATTTGCAAAGATTTTTTAAAATCAGTTTTTTGCTTTGTGTCATTATGGGGTATTGTGTGTTGATTGATGAGGGAATAAAACAATTTCATCTATTTTAAAATAGGGCAGAAATGTAAACAAATGTGAAAAAAGTAAAGGATCTGAATACTTTCTTTTTTTCTGAATGCACTGTAAAATAATATAATTTTTCCCAATTTTTTCCCCATACAATATAGTTTGGTGTTTGTGTTATTTATTTTATAGTCTTTTTGGCTCATCTTTATCAAGGATGCCAAACATTTTGGAGGTGACTGTAAGTAGTACATTACAGTCACCTCCAAAATGTTTGGCATCCTTGATAGTATTTAAATACAGCTATTTCCATTTGAGTGTGCTGATTGTCATGAGGGTTTCATGTAACTGTCTTTTTATCCATTGTAATGTTACATTTCCATGGCGGCATGGTCCTTTCAAACTAACGAAAAGAGGGCTGCTCCAAGATAGCTGTGATATTACTGCAATTAAACACTGACATGATGAGACAGACGAGAAGAGAGACATACAGAGCAATGAAAAATAACATGTAATAATGCCATGAATTAATAGCCTGGCTTGATATACAATTATAATAAAGGTGTTATTTAAAGTGCGTGTTGATGACCACATAATAATATGCCTTTATATTCTCTTTGAAATTATCGAAGAGGGGTTTAGTAGGGAGGGAGGAGTGGATTGTGGGGTTTCAGCCAGAAAATACATTCAGCACTCCCTCTGTCCTTTCAAGCATCAAAAGACAGTTTAATCTTTCAAGACATGACCACTTCACATGAAATAGGGATTAATTACTTTGATATGATTGAGACTATTCCTTCCTTCGATCTTTTCTGGGAAGAGGGATTTGTGCTAGAAACTATTGCATCTCTGCCTCCCTGTAAAACCAGTGAGTGATTTTCCCATGTAGTTCCCCTCCCCTCTGTAAAAGCCTGGTCTCTTTCTCAATTCAATCTTTCCAATGTCCCCTCCCTTTCAGGTCTTCTTCTCCAATCCGTTTTTGAGGAGGAGGCGAGGAGAGAAGATGTGAGGAATCAATAAAAGATTATACTGAGAAAGAACCCTTTTGTTGTCTGACGTCTGTATTGTACTGCAGACATAATCAACATCCCTACTGAGAAGAGTGGATTGTGCTACACTATATATTGTCCTATCAAAACCAAACTAGTGAGCTATCCCCCAGCTCCACACTTCCCCTCAGTATAAACCTGTTGTTTTTTATGATGTCTGTACAGATCCCATAGGGAAATCTGGTCAGGAGTGTGCTGGATGGCTGGTGTTAGTATCCTAGATGCCTTCTCCTCCTGCCATTGTGCCCTTGAGCAAAACAGCAAACCCATAAAACTGCTCCACGGGAACTGTACTGAGGTTAAAGCTGTTGTTCCAACCCCTCTGTGTGCATGCATGTGTCTCTGGACATCCGTTTTGTTGTATGCAGTGTTGGGGACGAGTAGTGAAATACATGGTAGTGTGTAGTTCAGCTAGTAATTTAACTACATTTCGCAGTAGCTTGGTGATAGTTGAACTAAATTCAAATCTTGGTGGTGTTTTTCAGTAGTTAATTACTTTTCTGCCATGTAGCGGTGTAGCTAACTACTGGAAATACAGACTACTTCTGTTGCCAAAACAAAAGAAAATATGGGTGAAGTAGCCACGTCTTTTTCAGCATCAGGACCTGCCAAATTCTCGCTTGAAACATTGTTTTTGTTGTTAAATAGGTGAAAATCACACATTCCAGGGTAGCGTATATGACCCCAAAGTGAACTGTTTCTTGCAATTTGTAGTCCTATGGCATTATTAGATTTGCATATTAACATTTTTCAACGAAGTAGTTTGGATGTAGTGAACTACTTTTTTCATCGTATAACTTTAGTTAAGTAACCTATATTTTTCTTAAGGATAGCTTTAGTGTAGTTAGCTTTACTTATTCCTGAGTGTGAAAGTTAATTTATAGTTTGGTTTAAACTAATATTTCAGAGTCTCTTCCCCAACCACTGGTTCTACGGCATGATCAACATCCCTGTAGGGCTCTGCGGGTGTGGTCCATAAAGAAGTGGAAAGCATCATGGGAGCTGCTAAGTTTGCGTGGAGCTGCCATAAGTTGCCTTTGTGACCACATCATACACAGGGCTATGTCTCCTCTCAAAGATGGCCGTTAAAACTTCCCTCCTTCATTGGGAATGAGTAGTTTTATTCTTAGTCTATGAAAATAAAAGTAACTCAAAATAGAGTCTGTGAACTGAGCTAGACGGTTTGTGTTACCATGTAACCCGTCAGTGTAGCTGGCAGTAGATGTTTATGTTTACTCTAGATATATCCTAATAATGTTTTAGTGTTACTCTTAGTGTTAACTCTGGCTGCCTGTGTTCCAGGAGGGGGGGGAGCCAGGCTTCGTGCTGCTCATCAGGTCAGTGCTCCCATCTAGTGGGTGGACTGGAAGATGCAACCTTTTCTATAATGGGCACTATGGCCTTCCGTTTAGGCAGGCAGCCCAATTCTGATTTCAGATCAGATCTTTTCACATCAGATGTTTTTAAGAGCTGATCTGATTGATCAAAAGACCCAATTAGAAGTGGAAAAAAATATCAGAATTGGGCTGCCTGTCCTAAACAGTGTGATGTATCTTTAACTTGATCAACTAGGGAGATGTTTTGTTGTTGTAAGCATAATCATGCTTTTGATGTCACTTAAGTTGAAGTAGCCGCACATCATTTTTGGATAAAGTTAGGATTTGGCCCAAAAAGGACCTTCCCTTAACTCATTAAACCTTCTTCTTATAGGTGCATTAAGCAGAGTTTGAAAATTCCCTTGCTCTTGGAGTCCACAACGTTGGCCACTCGAAACCCTAGGTGCGTAAATTACTTACATCCTTGATTGATTGATTGATGATTGATTGGGTTTTTTTTTTTTGTTTTTGTTTTTTTTGAAAAATTGTTGAGTTGTCCAGCTGATGTATGTATTAGATTGATTTATAACATTTAGCAGGCTTCCTTGCTCCTATCCTACTTCAGAGCCATCATATACAACAACCTGTTTGTAGTGGGGAAACTACAAATAACGGAGAAAGAGAGCATGCAGAATCTACAAACAGCAACAGCCTACAGGTACATGTTAAAAACACCTAGTTAATCTTCTACAGTACAGCTCCTAGCCACATATCTGGTCTCTCTTTGGATAGGGGTACATACACTGCATTCCGGAAAAGTAATTCAGACCCTTTTACTTTTTCCACAATTTGCTACCGTTACAAGGCCTTGCTCTAAAAATGGATTCAATTGTTTATTTATGCTAGAAGATTCCACTTGGCAGCAAAGAAGTTTCATTCTCCTGGCAGAAGCAACCAGGTTTTTGTCTAAAAATGACCTGATACTGCGTAAAGTTCAGTGATGCGTTGACATTAAACAAGTGGCCCCAGGACCAGTGGAAGTAATAAAATAGCCCCATAAGGATAAAGATCCACAACCATATTTTTACAGTAGGTTATGGGGGTATTTCCTGCTTATTGCGTCCTTATTTTCAATGCCACACCCAACACTAGGTGTACTTGGCCAAAGAAGCTCTATTTTCATGCCATCTAACCATAGCGCTGGTTTCCAAGTGTCATTGCTGTTTAAACAACTCCAGGGGGCCATACTTTCGAACATAAGAAAAAAAGTTTCAAGATAAGTTTAAGCCCTCAGCCAATTAAAATCGTTGAGGTCGTGTCACGTGATATAACGCTACATTGTAGCTGGTCCATCAGCATCACCTGAGCACACCAGGTGTCCAGTATTTATTTTCCCTGTAAAACTTTCCTCATCAGCCTATCAAGTTTTGTAAACCATGTGGGCCTTGATAGTACACTTTTTCATTAGACGCGTCTTTTTAACAGAAAGTCAAACTGCACGCTCTGCTATTCAAAGCTACACAGTGGGGAAAAAGGTAGTTATGTCAGCCACCATTGGTGCAAGTTCTCAACTTCAAAAGATGAGAGATGCCTGTAAATTTTCCATCATAGTTCACGTCAACTATGACAGACAATTTGATTTTAAAAACATCCAGAAATCACATTGTAGGATTTGTTATGAATTTATTGGCAAATTATGGTGGAAAATAAGTTATTTGGTCACTACAAACAAGCAAGATTTCTGGCTGCTCACAGACTGTAACGTCTTCTTTAAGAAGGCTCCTCTGTCCTCCACTCCATTACCTTTTATTAATGGCACTGTTTGAAACTTGTTATCAGTATCAAAAGACAACCGTTCCCCAACCTCAAATCAGTCACACTCCAAAACTCCACTATGGCCAAGACCAAAGAGCTGTCAAAGGACACCAGAAAACAATTGTAGATACCTGCACCAGGCTTGGGCAAGACTGAATCTGCATAGGTAAGCAGCTTGGTTTGAAGAAAGCAAATGTGGGGAGCAATTATTAGGAAATGGAACACATACAAGACCATTGATAATCTCACCTCCACGTGCTCCCCCGGTCAAATGTCACAAGAACGGTGAGCAAAATCCCAGAAACCACACGGGGGGACATTGTTGAATGACCTGCAGAGAGCTGGGACCAAAGTAACAAAGCCTACCATCAGTAACACACTACGCCGCCTACGGACTCAAATCCTGCGGTGCCAGATGTGTCCCCCTGCTTAAGATGCCAGTACATGTCCAGGCCCGTCTGAAGTTTGCTAGAGTGCATTTGGATGATCCAAAAGAGGATTGGGAGAATGTCATATGGTCAGACTGAAACCAAAATAGAACTTTTTGGTAAAAACTCAACTCGTCGTGTTTGGAGGACAAAGAATGCTGAGTTTGGCATCCAAAGAAACACCATACCTACTGTGAGGCATGGGGGTGGAAACATCATGCTTTGGGGCTTTTTTCTGCAAAGGGACCAGGACGGACTGATCCGTGTAAAGGAAAGAAATGAATGGGGCCATGTATCGTGAGATTTTGAGTGAAAAACCTCCTTCCATCAGCAAGGGCATTGAGATGAAACGTGGCTGTGTCTTCAGCATGACAATGATCCAAACACACCGCCCGGGCAACGAAGGAGTGGCTTCGTAAGAAAGCATTTCCAAAGTCCTGGAGTGGCCTAGCCAGTCTCCAGATCTCAACCCCATAGAAAGTCTTTGGAGGGAGTTGAAAGTCCCGTGTGCCCAGCGACAAGCCACAAAACATCACTGCTCTAAGAGGAGATCTGGCATGGAGAATTGGGCCAAAATACCAGAACCGTGTTGTGTAAAACTTGTGAAGACTTACAGAAAACGTTTTTTGACCTGTGTACTTGCAAATCAAAAGGGTATATACCAAAAGGATTGAGCAAACTTTTGTTATTGACCCAAATACTTATTTTCCAACATCAATTTGGCAAATCAATTTCCTTAAAAAATCCTACAATGTGTGATTTTTCAGGTTTTGTGTTTCCCTCCTCATTTTGTCTGTCATAAGTTGACGTTACCCTATGATAAAATTTAACCGCCGCTCTCATCTGTTTTAAGTGGGGAGAACTTGCACAATTTGGTGCTGACTCAATCCTTTTTTTCCCCACTGTACTTTAAAACACGCTCAGAAGTTCAAAGACGTTAAACGATTATATCACAGTGTAGTGATCCCGGCTCCTCCTTACCAAAAAACGGGCTTCTGGCAAACAGTTGTGGCAAACCTTTGGCCAATTTGACGAAATTTGCGGCAAGCTCATATTTTCACCTGCAAATTCGTTTTTTGGCAAACTGTTGTGGTAAATTTTGCGGCAACTTGAGAAATTCTGGCAAAATATTCTGGGAAACTCGTATGAATATGCAAATTAGATCAGGTTTTTGGTTATTGTGTGTTAAAAAAATTGTTTTTCAGACACAAAAAAAAAAAAATATATATATATAGGATAAAAAAAACAAAAAAAAAAAAATATCAATATAAAACAAATTAAAATTAAAAATAAAGATAAAAAATAAAAAAAGATAAAAATAATTTTAAAGTGTTGTCCCTCTAGCTTTCATAAGGTGAATGCACCAATTTGTAAGTTTACTCTGGAAGAGCGTCTGCTAAATGACGTAAATGTTAATGTAAATGTAAAGAAAAAACTAAACAACTAAGTGTAGTAAATATACTAAACAAATGTATTCAATGTCTTTAACAGTACAAATAATCCAATACAACTTGAAATCATCACATGGTAATGAAGAAAATAATAAAGACTGGAAATTGTTTTTAAACTTTTTATGTAGCTACAACATTTTTCTAGAGAAATGTGAACGCTATGGGGATGTTGACCTTAAGATTTTTCAAGGGACAAGTACAGAATTATTTACATGAGCCAAGTGATAAATGATCATAGATTAACCAAAGGAAGTTTAAAAGGGTAATTCACTAAATGTTTAATCATTAAAAGCAATAAAACCTCAATCAAACCCAGTTCGGAACTATTTTTACATTTACATTTTACATTTAGTCAGTTAGCAGACACTCTTATCCTGAGCAAATTACAATTCGTGAGTGCATACATTTTTTTTTTTCTTCATACTAAAACCTGTTTTAAAAGTTGTAGGCTATATTACATGGATTATTATACTTTTTTTAAAAAGTATCTGCATCAGTGGCTTGTAGGCTATGCGTGGAAGCCAGGAGATGCTAAATGTGTTTTTTGTTAATTAATGGTCAATTACCATGAGACCTGCAGTTATTTGCACTGGCTGACAAAATGTAATGAACGCCCACAGCCCTAGTCACAGCTCTCCCTGCACTGTGAGTCCCCGTGGGTCGCATCAGCCAGGCTAGTTAATCACAGCAAACAAATCAAATTCAAGTCTCTAATGTTTTTCTAAAACATGTAACCCCCATGCCGGAGTATCCAGCAGACGCGGATACTCTTGGACTATCTCGACTGTCTTCGCACCTTTCTGTCGGGTCATAGCCCTCTGGATCCAGTCTCCTTCATGTTCTCCACATCGGGTTTTCCCGGCCAGATGTTTTTCACCCTTGGCATCTGGGGTTTCCCCTCACTTTTGACTTTTGTGGGTTTTCAATTAAATTCCTTTTAACAACAGTTTTTAAAATACCAAAAATTTTAAACATATCCTGGCAGACCGGCACTGCTCAGCTTGTTGTGCCCGCTTGTGTGCCACAGTCCTAGTATTCATGTGTGATTCCGAGGACCCCCCTCGTGTAAAAAAAAATTTGGCTTTTTACGGAATACTTACTGCATGAAAAGCTTTATGTTTCTTTAATTTAAAAGGCATAGTCATTATCCAAAGAAATGTGTTTCCTGGGTCCATCTCTTCCACTAAAAAGAAGGGAAAAAGGGGAAAAGGGGGAAACCTAACCCTTGCGCAACTAAAAAGCATTAATCCAAATGTTTTTCCCGCTTTTAACCCACCCTCGAATCAGACAGGTGGGGGGGGGCGCCTTTATCGCCCCCCGTCTTCGGCACCAGGGGACATTGTTTTTGGGGTTTAACTGGCCAAAACCAGGTCTTTCGGGGCCAACGCTTTTAACCTTGGCTTCCCCCAAGGGGGGGGGGGGGGGGGGGGATTTTAAGGGATATTTAACCCACATTTCTAAAGTTAAATCTTTGGGGGGAAGGGGTTTTTAAAAAACCTCAAATGGTTGAAAAAAGGGCAAGGGGTGAAAAAAGGCAAAATGAATAGGCGCAGTAGCTTCGGGGTTAAAAGGCGGGCTGATATTCAACCCCCCAGCTGCCGGGGGGGGGAAAAATCTGCGGGGGGTGATCCGTCACCCAGAGGTTACCAGCTACAATATTCTGTTACTACCTACTGCTTTGTCCCCTTGACAGGCACTTTACCTCTTTTTCCATGTTTTTATTTATTTTTTTTTTATTTTTCATTTCACCTTTATTTAACCGGGAAAGCCAGTTGGAAACAGTTCTCATTTAAAAACCGCGCCCTGGCCAAGAAAAAGCAAAGCGTGCTAAAAAGAAAAACAGCCAGAGTTACACATGGGTAAAAAAAAACTACAGTCAATAACAAAATAAAAAATCTATATACGTGTTGCAATGTAGAAATTTATGGGGTAAGGCAATAATAGGCCATTGCAAAATAATTAAAATTTATTTAACACGGAATGATAATGTGCAGAAGAAGGGCAAAATAAAAAATTTGGGGTGCAAATGACAAAAAAATCAAATGGGGATGAGGTAGGGGGGTTTGGGGCTATTACAGAGGGGCTGTTAACGTGCGAAATTGTAAGCTGCTCTGCAACTGATCTTAAAATTTAGTGAGGGGTAAGATCTCCACTTCGAGATTTTTGCGTTCGTTCCATCTTGAAACAGAAAACTGGAAGGAATGGCGGCCAAAGGGTGTTGGTTTTGGGGGATGACCAGGGATATCCCCTGCTGGAGCCAACTACTGGGGGTTGCTTGGTGACCAAATGACAAAGAAAAGGGCTGGGATTTGCCAGCAGTGATTTTATAGTGACCTGGAGCCAGTGGGTGGCGACAAATATTTTGGGGCCCATGAGCTGCCCCAGCATGTAATGTGTGTCAGGTTGGTCACTGGACGAAAATCTGTGCAAATGCCAAAAAAAGCAGTATGGTAAATGAAGCCAGACTTCTATGGTTTTTGTGCTGTAATTACCTACATGCCAAAAGGGGTGGACACCTGCTGTCAACATCTCCTTCCAAAAACATGGGCTTAATTGGATTGGGCCCCCCTTTGCTGCTTAACGCATTCCCTCCCCTTTGTCTATAACAGCTCCCTCTTTGGGAAGGCTTTCCACAATGTTTGGAAAATCTTGCAAACCCTTCGCCCCCAAAACTTAGTGAGGTCGGGCATGTTTGGGGGGTTAAACCTGGTCCCAATTTACGTTATTCATCCCCCAAAAGGGGTTTTAAAGGGGTTGGGTCAGGGCTCTGTGCAGGCCGTCAATTTTTTCCACATATCCGCAAAAATATTTCTGTCTGGGCCTCACTTTGTGCACGGGGCATTGTCATGCTGAAAAAAAAAAGTCTTCCCCCAAAATGTTGCCCCAAAAAGAAGCACAGAAAATTTGTCTAGAATTAATTTATGCTGTAGCTTTTAAAAATTTCTCTTCACTAACTAAGGGCCTAGCCCGAAACCTGAAAAAATCCCCGACCATTATTCCTCCCCACCAACTTTACAGTTGGCACTACATTGGGCGGTAGTGTTCTCTTTGGGATCCGCCAAAAACCCAATTATCCGCGACTGCCCGTGGGGACCTGATTCCCTCCAGAGAACTGTTTCCCCCGCTCCAGATCCAATGGGCCCCAAACTTTTACCCTCCCCTTGACACTTGGCGTGCGCATGATGTTTTAGCTTGTTGCGGCGGGTCTGCCATGGGCAAACCCATTTCATGAAACTCCCGATGAACATTCTTTTTTTCGACGTTTTTTTCCCGAGGCAGTTTTTACTCGTATGATGTTGCAACCAAAAACGACCTTTTTTACGGGTGCTTTTCAGCATGGGGGTTTTCCCTTCTGGACTTGTGTTCTCCCAACGTTTTCACTTCACAAAAACAGCAAATTACGTTGCCGGGGCACCTAAACAGGGCAGGGAAATTTTACAATGACTTGTTGGGGAAGGGGGCATCCTATGACGGGGCAACTTTTAAAGTCCTGCGCTCTTTAGTAAGGCTATTCTACTCCCAAAGTTTTCTATGGTTTTCATGGCTGCACATTAAAAAAAAGAATGTTAATTTTAAACCCCATCGATTGAATTTAACTCGTTTTGATAACATTTTGGGCCCACCAAAATCGTGTAAAATTACTCTTTGGTCAATGTAAAACTTTTGGTTAATTCTACTCCATATTGTTAAAAAAAAAACAATGAAAAGTGTCAAATATTTAAAACGTATTTATCACCTGTTGAGTAATTATTACACTGTATAGAGTTAAATCAACCAATTTTACTTTAAAAAAAGACACTTTAAAATGTAAGATATTTACTTTTCTTTCCTACAGTTTTTTTTATTTTTTTTAAATCTTGATTAGTGTTACTGAAATTTAAAAAAATCAAAATATCAAAAAAAAAAAAGCACATAATACAATGAAGCCCCACATTTATTGAAAAAAAAAATAAATTTCAAAGCCCGGAATTTACATTGTACAACCATGCCTTTCTAGACAAAGTTAACTCAAAAAAAGTTCCCAGAGAAAGCATATGGACAACAAGGAGAGCTGTGTCTTTCCCCATATACCTTTGATTCAAAAGGTCGGGGGTATGCAGTTGTCGACATGAAAAAAACAAATCATGTTTGTCTGATCCCTCATTGCATGGAAATGTTCTTGAAAGTTACTGTAACTAAAGGCACTGTATATAACGTTTTTCACCATTATCAAACTGACTCAATCTGAAAAAACGGGCACTTCAAGGTAAATTTCGCCACAGAAAACCCAAGTTGGGCGTAAACTCCCATTATTTTTACCCCAATTAAAACCTTTAACCCTAAGCTACTGGGCACTTTCATTCCCAAAAAGAAATTTCAAACCCCCTTTTTTTCCCATTTTAAACCCACCATTTTTCCTGGCCAATATCTCCGACTAAAAGTTTTATCTTCGCCAATATATGCCATATTTCTGATGCTTTTTTGCCACTTTTTGAAATTTTTTTTAAACGATTTAAGCTGTTTTTTAAAAAAAATTTTTGCCTTCTACCTCATACCCCAAACTATAAGTACAGGCCCTTTTTTCGGGATGCAGGGGGGAATTGGTAAAAAAAAATGGTGCTTTGGTAAATTTTTTCGAGGTAAAACTTCTAAAAGTGTTGGTGATCAACAATAAAATGTTTTAAAATTCACATAACCTTGAGATAACAGGGGGCGAAAATTAAGTTAATTATTTGCAATAATAAAAAAAGCGGCCCCGTTTTTGGTCATAGAATTACCAAATCTCAAAATAAGAGGAAATTCCTAAGTAAGCCCCGGCTAAAATTGCATTCAGCCCCCAGACCCTTAGTCCTTCCTTAAATTAAAAGTCACAGGCCTGTTTTTCTTCTGTAAAACCCTAATCAAACTTGTATTCTTGAGTTTTCTCCTTTTTTAACAGTTTTTCATTAAAATACAAAAAAATAACTTCATTCGTACTGGCCAACCCCTTTAACCATCTGCTCACTCAACTAAAAAGTTCTCATTGTGTGAAAATACCTCAATGAATTTAATAGCTGCCCTTTTCACCCAAAACTAGGGAAAGGTGGTTCAACCCTTTTTCTTGACAGTGAGCAATCTATTTTTGTTGCGAAACTATTTGGAAGAATTTCAGAAAAATTCTGTTTGAAAGTCCTCCTTTTCTGCTAACAAACCCTGAACAGTCCTTCCTAAAAGACTCCCCCAAACCAAACAACTTGCAAACCCAAAATTATCCCTTTTCCCTGACTACATGCCCGTACAAAACCCGTAAATGGAATCTCAATACCCGCTCTCAAACCTTTTAAAGTCTCGAAAATGGGAGAAAAAATTTTTCCAAAAAACCATTTGTTTAACATCTTGATTGAAATAAGGCCCCCGGTGTATTTTTACCAAAAAAAGAATTCCATTTTGAGAGAGTTTTTTAAAGTAAAATATCTCCACCCATTTAAATACCTCGCTTGGAAACCCCAATGGGTTGGGGCGACCTCAAATCACATAGAAATCTGGACCTGTTTTTGTCTGCTTCTCATTGAAACAGGGGTGTTTTAAAAAAAACTCCACAATATCTCTCAGTCTAGATTTTGAAACTTTCTGCAAAAACTGATTTTTAAATATTGACTGCAGTGTAAAAAATTGGAATATAAAAATTTTATCTTAACTACTCCCTGATCAAGTTCCAGTCTTTTTTTTTCGTCTTGTGTCAAACTTGAACCAATCACACATCAACGGGTTTCACTTTTTTCCCACTTGGCAGTCATACTTTTTGATCGCTTTAAATTCCAAATTTTTAGACTGTAAAAGGATTCTCTAACCCCTCAAAACACCCCCAAACTTTCTTGACATTTCGTTTCTTTTTTCATTACTAAATACATCTTTTCACTGTTTTTTTAGCATGTGTGAAACTTGAAAAATCTTTTCCGGGAAAATCACTACGTTTTACTGTATTTTGACCACACCTGCTGCCTTTAATCAGAAAAAAACAGCTGCCAACTATTTTACAATTTTTTGGGCGAAGATAACTCTGACTCGCCTCAAAAAACTTCAGTCCATTCAACATGAAAATATTCTGGTGTTGACGGTATTTGAGGGCTAAAAGATCTCTTCTATAAACTACTAACTTTCTCCGGGGCCTTTTTAAAGATTTTTCTAAAACCAAAAAGCTCCCAAAAAAAATGAGCTCCTTCTTGCCCACATTTAAAAAAAGAGTCCTCCTTTGAAATAGCCCATAATTATTTTAAAGGTTTTAAAAAGGTTTGTTTGGATTTCCCATGGCCCTTTTTGCAAAAAAAACACTTCATGTTTTATCTAAACTAACGCCCCAAAATTCTTGCTCGAAACTCAGCAATTAGGATCTCCTTTTTTCCCCCAGTCGATGTTATAATTTTTGTTTGCACAAAAATTGAAAAAAGCGCTAAAGGAAGACTGTATGCGACCAAAACTAATGGGTTTTAAATGACTTGTCAAAAGCTCCTCGAACCTGTTCCTTTTCAGGGAAGAGCTGCTTGTAAACCCCTTTAAGTGGAGTAAATGCTGCTCTGGTGGATCCCTGGGCGAGAAGGTAGGGCTGACTGCTTTGGGTGATTTTGTAAAATGCTGCTGCACACTGTTCAACCTACAAAAAAAA
The DNA here is from genome assembly GCA_036851935.1 of Coregonus suidteri. Classification (NCBI taxonomy): domain Eukaryota; kingdom Metazoa; phylum Chordata; class Actinopteri; order Salmoniformes; family Salmonidae; genus Coregonus; species Coregonus suidteri. The sequence goes on along the minus strand of JAGTTL010000595.1, from coordinate 4,394 downwards.
AACACATTCAACCAAAATTGTTTTGGTGACTAACCTCTGACAATAATAAATCCCTCAAACTGTGCACAAGATTGAGATGAGGAATATATTTTTAAACCCTGTTAACTCCTTTTTAATCTATGAGCTGTCTACACTTGATTCAACTCTTTCCCGCCTCTTTTTACCTTTGGGCAATGGGGTAAAAAATGTAGCACAGAAAGAGGGCAGACATGTCACTGTCCCAGCCTACAAATAGTAAAAAAAAACCTGGTTAACATTGTCCGTAGCATAACATTCTTATTCACAACTTGCACCTTTGGACATAAAATTCACACCTACATTACCCACATAAAAGTAAACAGTTCATTCATCCATTCTCACTTCGCAGCTGACTCAGCATTGCGCATCAATCCGAGTTCTGTGGTGGATACAAGCCCAATGGCTTTCCCTTTATTACTTTTGCTTTGAAAGGGGTTGGCCATTCCCCCAAGAATTGTTGGCTGTGGCCTCCCCAAAACAGAAGTCTAAATCTTGTTCTATCTCAATGAAACACACAAAACAAAATAATGAGGGGTTCCCTTTATCTTCATTGGATATTTTTGGTGATCAGTGAAATTTAAATTTTCTACCAGTCCTTTGTGTCCCCGAAAACTTGGGAAAAACCGAGAAGACATCTGATGATTTGGCTTCATCGTTGACCTTTTCTTGCCGTTAAAGAAAGGGCATTTTCATCTTTTCCGGACAGTGTTTTCATCAGCAGAGTGTCTCAAACCAATGCTGCTTCCACATCCCCATCAGATGGCCTCTGTCAAGGGGAAGGCTACGAACGGCCCGGCCCACCAACTTTAAAACAAAATACAGTGTTAAGAAAACCTTTCTGTACATTTTCCCGGGCACCATTTAATTACATTCATGATCAGAAAACTACCTTTAGGGGATTTTCTGACTGAGGGACCCCTTTCCTCGCTGTTTTTTTCTTTTTATGGTCTTCAACGCCAGCAAGGGATCCGGAACCCCTCTCCGGTCGTAGTAATGTCCTATTTATTTAAATAAAATTTAAAAGGGGTATTTCCCCTTTCTAAGGGGAATATGTGCATAAGTTCATAACCCTTTATTAAAATCCATGGTTTTAGTATGGTCTCTAGATAGGGAAAAAGCTACTATCCCGGCATACTCACTCTGACATTTTGGGGGGGGTGTCCTAGCATAGAATTCAAAGTTAAAATCACACTGAATTGATATTCACAAAACATTTTACATAAATTTAAAAACCGGAAAATAATAACAAAGTTTTTTTTACAGCCCATCTATAGCTTAAAGCTTACCCATTGTTTTTGTCATCTCACAGAAAATATGTTGATCATCGTCTTCTGGTGGCATCTGTCGAGATTTGTTTTTCCCTACTCTTGCATAAAGCGTTCACCACCAGGGTTTGATGTTAGGGTTTTTTCAATCCTATAGGTGGAAAAAAAAAATGTGCTTTCCGTAATTTTAAAAAAATATGTTCTGTCACTATGAAACAAAAATTCAGATTGGATTAAAAAGCAAGTTCCCACTTATGCTTTTGCTCATAGTTTATGTGGGATGGCCTTTGGCTGGCTTCCTTCCCAGCCGTCTTCTTTAAATCGTCACACCAGTGAAATTCAAATGATGGGGCTCAGTTACCCAGCATGATGATGAAGGGGGTATCGGTTCTTATGAAATTTTGCAAAAAATAGAAATATTACAATAAACTGTTTTTTTAAACAATAAAAAGGGTTTTCATTCTGGCCTTTAAAACTAAAAAACTAAATTTAATAATGAATCCCCAATCCATTGCCCAGCATGATTCTGAAAGTTCCAGGGGACTCCTTTACTAAATTTTTTCAAAACATCTGAGTCAACTTCCGTGTCAGACTGGTCAACCCCTTATGTCTGGCTTTTTGCTTTCTGGTATTTGAATTTTAGACCCTGTTAAAAAAAAGAAAAAAAAAAAACATGCTTCCCTTTTCACAAAAATCCAAGTTCAACTTAAGTTGCCTCATGTGTTCCAAATGATGAAAACAAGGGTCTGCCCTATTTTATGTTTCTGAAATATAACACAGCAGAAAAGCTATAGCCTAAATAATATCATGGAAAAAAGCTTAAAGCTGTATTATTTTTTCATTGGGTGATTTTTTGCTTTAAAAACCCATTATCTACCTTCTTTCAAGAAGCATTGAAGTCAGCTAGACATTGCGTATTTCTGCTCTTCCCCAGCTGAACAAAGCAACAGCCTTTGCCTCTTTACAAGAAAAATAATTTTAAATCATCATTTAGTGCTGGTTCAACTAACGTTAGCTAACTATCCTTTACTCAGTATACTAGCTACGCAATGCACTATGCATTACTTAGACTTACCAAAAACAATTACAAGTAAGTAGACAAATTGTGCGGTTTAAATAACTTACTGCCATTTTTTGCAGCAAAAGGTGTAGGCTGTTTAAGTTTAAGGGACTTGTCCCCCTTTTGTACCCAAAACTAGCATTGTCAAAGTTAGCTAGCTCATTGCCATTTTAGTTCGAACAGTAGCTAAAAATTAAAAGGTTAAAACAATGTTAAACAACCCGTCATGCAATCATGTCTAAGTTACTTTTTTAACACCACTTAGCTGGCTAACTTCAGAAGCATGCTAAAATTACCGTTATATATAGCTTTAAAAAAACAGTTAACGTTTGTGTAAGGAAGCCCGGGAACTATACAATACTTAGCTAACAATACTATCTGTATAAATTTTTTGTTGTTGCGAACGTTATTTACGTTTTCCATTTTGCAAACTTCTTCGGAAAAAATTGCAACACAAAAAAAGTTACCGATACGATTGCGTTCAACCGCATACAAGCACAACTCGCTCATGCCAAAAAGGTGGTGTCCCTTTAAAAAACGATTTTGCAAGTTAACGTTACCCCATTTTTAGCCATATGAACCGCAACCTTCACAAAAAAAGTCAAACCTTTCCTGGGGATATCTATAAAAGTTTTACTGTACCACTGAAATTACAGCTATTTAGCTGGCTGATGACGAGGGCACTGCAAGGGGGACCGCCCCTGGAAATCGTAACTTAAAAAATTTACCTTGACACACACAACCCCAAATTATGTAAATTAAAAAAACCGGTTTTGGGGTTGAAAAAAAAGGGTGTAACTTACCTAGAATATCGTGGCCTAGCTACTCCTTCGCAAAACTTCCCCACCAACGAGTGCCAACTTCAGCAAACAGAGTGGGGGGTATTCATCACTGGGGTGTAAGGTTGAAAATTTTCACTTGCTATCGCAGATTTTTACACTCCTTTTAACTCCACTGATGAGCAACTTTACTCTCAAAAAAGTTGAAAATACTCTATTGGGTTAAAAAAACTTTTCTCGAAATTTAACACCCCCATTTTTTTCTGTGTTGTACTCGATTTTATACACCTGTCAGCAAAAGGGGGGGGATAGCCGAATCCACTAAATTTTAAGGGGTTCCAATACTTTTGTATTATAGTGTATCTTGAGTTTAGAACTATTTAATTTCTTTGCTTTTCCTCCCCTCCTATCAAAATTGGGTTATGAAAAATTGTGTACTGGACATCATGCATTAGGCCCACCTTGTGATTTTTCCCGAGGGGCCAAATGTTTCAAATAAAGTTTTTAAATTGTCCAGCAGATGCTATTATTTTAATATAGATGTGAAATTTGAAGGCCACTATTAACGCGGGGAAGAGAGGGATCTTTTGGCACTATTAAAATGTATAAAAACAGCGTCTGTGCCGGGCTTGATCAAAAGGCCCAGGGGGCGTGAGAGAACGTTTAAATAAGATTATCTTAGCACGTATAGAAAATTTTTTAACTGGGCTGACCCAATTTTTCGACTGGTCGTTTTTGGGTTTTTTAGGCTTTGGTCGAACTAGTTGTTTTAGTTGGCAGTAACAAATAATTTTACGTTTTATATTATTTGCGCCCATCTCGTGAAGTAATCCTTGCGGAGGCATAGACTAAAACAATTTTTTGCTTATAAAAATGTGGTCAGCCTATAGGAGGGGGTGACACAATTCAGAGCCTCCAGAGGGCATGCAGAGGCAAAATTTGAGCTCCGTACCGATCGCCATGCCCTCCCAATGTTTTTAAAAAATTAGGAGGGCTCTGTATACTCCGCAAATTGACATGATTGGTTACGGTAGGGGGGGAGGGGACTCCTGATAAAAACAAAATCACTTCCTTTACCAGCTCTGACTGCTCCACGAAACAAGAAGTATAAATGCCCTGACTTTGCTGAGCCCCTATCACCATAATGGCGGGCCCAATGCAGCATCAATTCCCCTGCGCCCGATCCAAAGCATTCTCTCTCCAGAATCGCCCCTCCCCCAACTGCAATTCTTTTTTCATAACTTTTTGTGTGAATTGTTTGCGTTTGATTGT